>JAQGDQ010000616.1:0-127410 GCA_030141605.1 Tubiluchus corallicola
AAAAGCTTTACTCAGTTTATATATACTGTTTCCTGGTTCCTACTGAATTTCTCTACTTTTAATCACAAAAGCTCACGAAACCCTGATCTCATCTTTGCTGGTTCTCAATTTAGATGCTTCTTCAATCATAAAAAAGAGCTGATTTCTACTGGCTGTACATAGATAATGTTAAGTTTTAACCATCACGAAAGGCGTTATAAAACCAAATTTGAACAAACACTGGCTTCCTTCGTTAGAAAACCTGTATGACCAAATTAAAATTAGTAATTAGAGCTTATTATTCAAAGAGAGATAAACTCCTAGTACTCAATAAAATCTAAACACAAACAGTAAATGGAAATCAAACTTTAGCTTCAAACGACCCATAATGGTCAAAACCGAAATAAATTCAGCAAAGAAACTGAAGCTTGGTTCTTGGCTTCTTGGCACCTCATATTAGCTAACAACTTGATGTCTCCTACGTATTTCATCTGGGCCTGGCACTGACGATGTCCAACGTAACTCCATCAGATAAATGCAATCACATTATTACGATTTCCCGGCGGGAGTATAAACAGTAGGCAGAAGAGTTGATGAGTTTATTGGCTGAATAAATGTAAAAGAATGAGGCATGAGGGAAGCCCGCTGTTGCCATGCCTCTCCTCTCCTTCCATGGGAACAGCAGTAAATTTCGAATATGGCTTTTAGCAGCTCCTTGAGGCCCTTGTTGAATCTACTGATGTAGATTAATGGCCTGAATTATGCCCTCGATTATAGGAATGGACTTGCGTATTGCCATAGTGGGCAATTGTTAACTTATACCTTAGCTAAGTTAAACTTCTTGCTGTTACTGACTAAAGCCTAAGATTTCAAACTATTTAGCTCTTTCGTAGCAAAATAAGAGACTTATACCATTGAGCATAAACAATAAAGCATAAATATTAAACTAATACAATTAACACTTTCAGTTGCACACTAACACATACGACCATTGCAGGTGCACAGATACCGATAAAAATGATTTTGTTTTTCGGCGGAGACACATGAAATTTGCAAAATGGCAACGAACTCACTTTCAAATACAAAAAAGGTTTTGTTGATTTGCAAATTGTAAAATAGTTCTATAATCCTTAGTAGATCCTTAATCTTATAAATTAATTTGGATAATAACACTTGCATTTTTTGCTTTGCTTTAAATTAACCTAAATCAACAATTAGATCTACGTAAATATTATGGTAATAAACTGCATCGAATATGTACAGTAATGTGATTATCTTAGAGTTACAAAAGACACAAAAGCTAAACCGTGTAACGGACCTGTTTTAACGACAAAAGACTTAAAGCTAAGTTCACATTTTCTAAAAATAGCAACTGAAAAAGTAATGGCGTCCATTGAAATCGCATTAGGCTTATTTAGTTACATCGGTCTATTGTAAGCAACTGAACAGCCTGCGAGTCTATGAGTTATAATTATTATGTGGAACTACTTTTTGTAATGTATGGAACTATTTACCTTTCCACCAGTACCCCTCCGCAAAGGCAGCCAATGAGCATGAACAATGACTGAAAGAATCACCGGGCAAAGCATCGGACAGAGGACCACCAGACAAAGAATCACCGGACAAAGCATCGGACAGAGGACCACCAGGCAAAGAGTCACTGGGCAAAGCATCGGACAGAGGAGCACCAGACAAAGAATCACCGGGCAAAGCATCGGACAGAGGACGACCAGACAAAGAATCACCGGGCAAAGCATCGGACAGAGGACCACCAGACAAAGAATCACCGGGCAAAGCATCGGACAAAGGACCACCAGGCAAAGAGTTACTGGGCAAAGCATCGGACAGAGAACCACGTGTCATTGTGGTATGAAAGTCTAGCTCAGCTTGCGACTTTTTAACTGTCTTTTCCAACTCAGAGAAAGTGGACATCTTGCATAATGGTCTTAAGACTCAAGCTCAGCAAACAAACAGCAACACACCTGTCCATTTATCTTTATCATTTCTCATACTTATGAACTACAGCTTCCTGTTGCTATAACTCCCAGGTAAACAATTTAATTACCTGTCAGGTAAAACCGAGCACTTATTTCTGTGACGCAATGATGAGGGCGCTTGTTTTATTACAGGTGTGTTTGCATAACAAAAGCTTTGTGATAATGGCAGGCGATTAGTGTTTGACCGTTATGCGTGACGTCATGCATCTTATTAGCATAATATGTTTGCATGAGAGCAAAAGCAATATCAGGATAAGGTATAGGTAATGTCATTCGTATTACATAATACCTCGTAATGTTATAGTATTTTCTGCATTATAATTGTCAGTTAAATTCATATGAACAGAGGAAATTTCGTTTGTGAGTCAAAGTTATTTATGTACATGTGTAAAACAATTTAATAATTTAAACAAATTTCTTCTTGATTAAAATATGAGAGCGTTTTCCTGGAACTGTTATCTTAACGTGAATAAACCGTTGAATGGCTTTTAAATAAGTAAATAAATAATAATAATAATAAATAAAAAGAAAGAATCTATAGGCCTGGTGTGACATGTAGGTCGTTTAAAACTAGAGTCAGCTTTCAGTACAGGAACATAGGCCTACATACTTGAATTACACTTGTCCTGCAAGTGTTGGTTATGACCAGGTTTGTCTGAACGCACGGACAGTTGCCCGGGGGTCCCACAAATATAGGGTCCCATGCTAATCTATGAATATTGTCACTGGCTGTCAATGTTGAAATGTTTGTGTTTTTGAAATCTCATGTTGTATTGTTCAAACATTTATGTTGATTAATCTTTACTGTACAGCAGGTTTTTAATGTTGATTTTGTTGGAAGTACCAGTACAATTAATATATTATGTTGAATTTTATCGACCATTTACATTTTTATTTCTGTAAGTAATTGTGTAGGTAGGAACCTAGTGCGCTGTTTGTCCAGGGACCTATATTGCTGTTAACACGGCCCTCCCCATGTCAGCAAAAATATATGTTCTTATTATTCCTAAACTTTAAAGTTATCAAAAAATTGATTGTTTTTTTCAACAATAATCGCTGGTTAAAGGGAAGAACTTTTACTGTAGTTCGCCTAGCACATGTATATCTACGCGATTTTATTAGGTCTAATTAAGTTGAAAAATAGACTAAAGCTAGTATCTTACCAAATGAATTATGAAGACTTTGAATAATTTTATGATATCTTCAAAATTTCGTTCCGTCTCTTACAGAAATTCAGACATCAACATTTATCAGAGCATTCCACCTACTCCTATCTGCAGCTAACAGTGTCAGTTCTTCTCCTCCTCCTAAAGTCAAATTTCGTTGAAGTTGTTGAACATCTTTATTTAGCTATGCCAGTTGTTTCTGGTTTGCCAGGTGGTTTTTTGCAAGGTTTTTACGGATTTCTTCAAAACGTTCTTACTGGCATTTTATTTTAGTCGATAACCGAACTTAACTTTTAAACCATTTTGTATACGTACATAATATTCAAAGTATTACACATATAGAGTAAGGTTAAAAAGGACTTATAACTAAAATATATAAGAAATAAGTGCTAAATTATTTAGATTTGAGATAGTATGCTGGATCACTGCACTGATTAACCATATACACTTATATTATTTTATGTATAATTTTATATTATTTTATGATATAGGGTATGTGTGCCTTTGTGGGTTTGAAAAGTGCACTTCGTATTTTTGTGTTACGATAGATAAATTTTGTACTATTATTTGGGGAAGCACATACACCAATCGATTGAAAAAATTCACATGATTCAGAAGAAAATAGTGCAAGCTATAACATTTGCTGGTTATCAGTACCATACACCACCAATATTTAAAATACTAAACTTTCTAAACATTTATGACATTAATGAGTTCCAAACTGCCATTTTCCTGTACAAATTCTCTCATAAATTATTGCCACCCTTATTGGCTGATTATTTTTGTTTGAATGCTGAGATACATAATTACGATACACGATATAAACTTAACTATCACTACATACAGTGCAACACAAATGTTAGAAAATTTTCTATTAAATACAATGGCCCTTACATATGGAATTCAATTGCTCCAGCTATTAAAAATGCCAACTCGCTATCCATATTTAAAAACAAATTATAAATTAAACTTACTTGAAACATATAACTGATCACTCAATCATGATTTGTTGTTTTTCATTTTCAAAAACTTCCCCTCTAGTATAATAATATTTTTATTACTTCTCACCCATATTTATATATCTGTATATATTGTAATATTGTATCTGTATATGTTGTAATATTTTCGCAACTAATTCTAGTGGCCTACCATAAGCTAGCTTCTTAGGTCTCTAGCGCAGAATTCATGAATTGTATCATAATTTTGTATTATCAAAAACTGATTATCGATGCACATGTAATGTATATGTTTATTGCGAAATAAATCTATTAAATCTACTACACGTCAGTTACAGAGAACTGCTTGCCGAGTTTTCACAATTTCATATCAATGATACACAGCCGCTTTTTCAAAATTTTCAAACGTTTGAGCAACCGCGGATGAATCTTTGTTACTTCTCTCATTACTCTCAGAAAATTTATGAATGTGGCTTTATACTCAATCCCATTGACAAGATACGTTGAAGTTGCACGGTAGTTAATGTAACTCGAAATCAAAGAAGTTCTAGTAATTAAATTAAAGGCATGTTGGTTCTAGAAGTTGTGTCTAGAAGATAATAGATGGCAGTACATCCAGAAATGTGCTGCGTCTGCACGGTAAGACAGTAGAGTGGAAAAAACTAACTTTAAAAGAAAATTTTTACGCATAAGAAAATTTACAGCACATATAGACGTTTCGCGCTTAGAATTGATGGCAGGGCGTCTTACTTAAGCCAAAAGTAGACAAAGCCATTATTTGGAATTCTGCTGGCATAAATTTAAAGTTTGCAGTTAACAACGACACGGTTAATAATGATGAATTAAGAAGCAAGAATACAGAATAACTGCATTATTTTCGTTATTGTAAACATGCCTTGTATTTTTAATTCTTTCATAGTACCATCTATTAACAATTATCAGAAACTATAGCAGGACAAGGTTTACTTAAAAACGAAAACCAGTATATTTATTTTATTAACTACATTATCGTAAACATTTATTTAAGTAAGCATATAGTAATTGGTGTAAATAACGTTATACAATAGTACAATAGCTATGTAATATCTGTAAGTTAATTTTATATCAAACCAAAGAAAATCCCGTATTCCTTCAATCCTAATATAAGAAAAATGTTCAAAAATATATAGCTGGTATAGGGTGGACCAAAAGGCCATTACTCATTATTAACACATGGTAAAGGTAGCTCATAGGTTTAATTAATATGAATTCTGCAATTATCAACAAAATTATAAACAGTGAAAAAACGTTTTCTGGCTAACAATTATAATTATTATTACCATTATTATAATACTAGCTCAACATACAGAGTGAGGTTTACAAAGCTGAATAACTAAATTATATAAGAAAGAAATGCTCGATTACTCATTTCGATATTGCATGATGTAGAAAATCTTAATTATCAAACAAAATATTAAATACAAATCAGTGCACTGCTTAAACCAAAACAATGGGTAAAAATGTGTGAATTGTCATACAATTGTTCTTGTCATGAGGTAGTATTAATAATAAGTCTGGTGTAATGCCAGGTTTAGATACTGCTTTGCAGTAAACCATTGATAGCAAGGTATATTCAGCAAATTTTAATAAAAAAAGAAACATCATAATTGAGTACATGTAATTAATTAACAGAAATGCAAGAACATTGCGTTGACATTTTCAGAAAAATGTTAATGAAATAAAGATAAATTTTTCTAGTTTTTGAAATAAAATACATGCCTGCTAAAAACACAACTCGATGTAGGTACAAAAAGAAGCACCAGTTTCCATTCATTTTTTAAGTTGCAACTAGAGCTTTTTATGAACTCTAGACGGGAAGTTAAAATTTATCCCACAAATTTTACTTATTTTTTTCCTTATTGTTACAGTATGCAGTAACAAGAATAACTAAAATTATTCATTCCTACACGACATAAAGTGTTGTTCAAACGCCGATCCGAACCGATTACTGATTTTTGCCAAAACCGAACCAATGCCGAGTTTTTTGCCAAAACCGATACCGATCTTTTTGCGAACATTGGCAACCGATAATTACAAATTATAACTAAAATTATTCATTCCTATACGACAAAAAGTTTTGTTCAGATCGCGCAGAAAACGATCTGAAACGATGCCGATTACTGATTTTTGCCAAAACCCCAAAACCGAGTCGATACCGATCTTTTTCTTCGAAATCGATACCGATCTGTTCGCGAACATCGGCAACCGATCTATCGGAACAACACTGGCATACATCTACATAAGCTATTGTATGCGTACGCCGTGCAGCTAGATCAGGTGATGCAAAAATGTGATCGAAAACTGAGCCGAAGTTTGGAAGTAAAAGAAAATAACGGAATTGCTTGAAAATGACCGCACTGATGTCACAAATATTTAAGTGTAAACATGGACATTCTTAGCTCATTCAAACAGAATCGCCCAAAGTCACAGACATTTGAATCAGCAAGTCAAATGCTGGTGAAGATTTCGAGGCTCACTATTATTAAAATTTACAGCAAATCCTTTATGTGTCTACCATTTTTAACACAAACTAAGCGAAGGCATTTTTTTCCAATAGTTAAGGCAGTTTCTCACCATTTAAGACGTATCTGGTATCAACACTCAAGATTTTTTGCCTTTTACTTCCACTGCATCAAACGGTTCTATGTGACCGTTGTACATTTTCGCTTTAAGGCAACTCCGGATAGCGTCATAAATTGGATTAAGTTCCGTTTTTTTCTCGGCAACAAATCTTCATCAATGCTTTATTTTCTATACTGAAGATCATGATGTAAACTGGTTGCTTTTTTATTGTTTTACTGCCATGCATTGAGCGTTTTATAAGTCACTGAACTTGGCTGCGTTTAAGTTGACGATTATCTGACATTGTTCCAGTATTTCAATTTTTAACATGCGAAAGTTTTTCTACCATAACTTAAAAACCACTGAAACTATAAACACGTAACTTTCACTAGCAAGAGCTAATACATTGTAATATCATGCTGCGAAATTTGAACTTGGTAGCCAACTTGTTTCTAGTATTATTGCAGCTTAAACTTCGGCACATTTTTTCTACGCCAACTTGTACATAATTACATTCTAAAACAAAAATCGTTCAAAAATTTCGTCTTCACCTAATATAAAGTTCATAGTGCTTTCATGTAGTTTACAGGCTGGTTTCCAACACTGCTTATTTATTATGTTTATAAACGTGGTAGGACAGGAATCTAGCTACCAAAAACGAGTCGTCTTAACATACTCGGATATACATACATCCTCTTTTAAAGAAAAGAGGGATAAATCCACAAATGAAACCACACACAATAAATTTTCCTAGCAGCAACCGAGCTTTTTACTCTCCAGGTCAGTGATGCTTAACTTCGGATTGTTAAGCACACACTGTGACCACTCGGCTATATAATCCCACTGCAAACTTTTCTTTTGCAAATCTGTTTTTTGGCGTGTAAGGTTATTAAGACTTCTTCACAGGACTTGCACAGGTTTTGCTTGTGTGAAGAATATCAGTATAGTTGCTCATTACTTGAATCTGTCAGAAACATTCATGCTACTCACACATAGCAGCTAAACATCATACACACAAGACTATTGCAACAAAATATTCTGGCAAATTCGAGTTTATCTTTTATTAGTTGAATTAATCTCACTGCGTCCTGTAAATCTCTGCCAACTTTGCTGCTATTAACAATAAAACAACTTGAGTGTACAAAGTGAAAGCGAAATCTTGACGGCCGGGCGAGATTGCACCATTTGCTTTCAATTATCCAATGTTAGCTTTGAGTTAGGAGTGAAAACCTCGTGAGAATGGAGGAGTGTAAACAAGCGGTGAGATTACAACAAAAGCAGCCACTGTTTCCCACAACACCAAGGTCATTTAAAGGACTAAGAAATAACTAGCATACAAGAAGAAGCCACATTCAATTTCACTACAACGATGTTATCCAAAGACTAATCTGGAAAGTGAAGCGTTGTGTTACTTCACTTAATGGGTTTCTTCCACCCAATTGCCTGATAAGTCATTAAAAAAATATTTACCATTGTCATGTATCCGTTTTTTCCTAAAAATTTGAAAACGCACCAACTTTGCAGTGACGTCACAATAATAAAAACTCATAAAAATATTACACACGCACAGCAACGAGAATAAGAACAGCAATATGGCAAAACTGATCTCTTTATAGAGTTACCTGGCAAGCCAGTAACACAATGTATGCCATTTTTCAGGACACTAAGTATTCCCTATGCACACATTGTGTAGTTAAAGTAACATCAGTCATAGAAAACTGGAAGAAGCCATAGTGTATTCGCATTCATCGAAGATACCATAGGTAAACTTGCAATTCTTAATTTAGAACATATTACTTAATTCAGGACATCATAAACACAAGCTGTTGTATTAACAAATAATAAAGAGTGTCCTGCATTTAGTTATGATTGATTGTCCCTAAATAGATGCTTGTCCAAAGTATGATGCTTGTCCGAATTATGATTGTTTGTCTCTAAATATATGCTTGTCCGAATTATGATTGTTTGTCTCTAAATATATGCTTGTCCGAATTATGATTGTTTGTCTCTAAATAGATGCTTGTCCAAATTATGATTGTTTGTCTCTAAATAGATGCTTGTCCAAAGTATGATGCTTGTCCGAATTATGATTGTTTGTCTCTAAATATATGCTTGTCCGAATTATGATTGTTTGTCTCTAAATATATGCTTGTCCGAATTATGATTGTTTGTCTCTAAATATATGCTTGTCCGAATTATGATTGTTTGTCTCTAAATAGATGCTTGTCCGAATTATGATTGTTTGTCCATAATGACATGCCCGCCGAATCAAGAAAATCAGAAATATGGAATATTTAAGTGTAAAAACTTTCTGTAATTTCTGTCAAGGTAAATTCAAAACATAATAATGAGAAACTAAATATGAGTTACCTACTAGAACGTCAACAAGTGGCAAGCTAATATTAGATGTTTTGGCACTGAAAAGAAGGCTATGCCCAAAGAAAAAAGAGAAAATTCAGTCTAGATGCATCGAGAGCCACGGCTAGATACATTTGCTCACAGAACAGGTCTACTTAATAATTAATCACATTTCCAGCAAGCTGTACTAATTTTCCAAAACAAAAGAGCATTAATGTTGCGGAAAATAGGTCATCGAGTCACCCGATCTTAACCTTATAAGAGTGAGACGATCTTACGATGTTTGGAGCAGGAAAAACCTGATTATTCTTCTTCCTTAACCAAGTATGCAGCCGTTCATGTTCCCGTAAGTAATTACTGGAGAAATGGGAATAGAGCTCGGAAACAGAATTAATTTACACACACAAATGTGACAGACGAGAAAAGAAGGTCATAGAATAAGAGCAGATTAATCGGCCCGCTGCTTCACAATGCATCGTGCAGAGAAAGTCGTTAAACAGCAATTTGATGCATCAAGGCGAATGCTCTTGTAATATAGTAGTGACTGCTTTAAAAAATCATAAAGTCAAACGAAACCATCACTATAATATAAGCTTTTATAACTTAAAATCCTGCTCTCATTACGAATATTCAATTTATCTTATTACAAATTTTCTGTAAAACTTGTTTCTTTTGATTTTTCATCACTTCGTTGTTACCGGTATTAAATTAGAAGAACCGCCATTTTTCGTTGCGCAAGACGAATGACGTAATAAGTACAACACGAGGTCACCAAAGACCGGTAAACAAACACCGGCAACTAAAGACGCTTTCTGTACCTCGTACGTCATTCTCGCTCACAGAGGCCAAAGATGCAAAACGTGGCGATTCTTACTGCAATGCACACCTTCGAAATTTGTCAGAAAAAAAGTAATTTACTTCATTTATAAGTCTCTTTTCTTTAATAATAACCATGAATTCAATTATTTCTCTAATCATAAAAATGCGTAAAAAATTTCAATATCCTTTGGGGTTATGTAGGCCTTTAAAGAAAACAAAATCGTTATGACAACGTGACACTGTCGTGACATACAGGCCAAAGTCATGAATTTAACAATTTTTCATACATTTACGACTAAACGAATACATATAATAATTGCATAGCTGCATATAAAAATGAATAAATAATTTAAATAACCCATTCAGATACCTGTTTTGCCCATATTATTTAGTTATAATTAATGTTAATTATGATCTAATTTCTAACAAAGGTGATTATTATGATAAAATTATGCACACCATTATAGGTAGACATACAATATAAAAGCAATAAATACCATCAGGCAGAAGCACAATTATGGTAAATACAAATACTGTCAACAGATGGAAGCACATGCCCCTGATTGCCATTCACCAAATAAACAATGACATTTAAAATCAGTAAAACTATTACAAACAAATATTTGTATATAACTGATCAGTTACACCAGAGCATATTATAACAGCTATTAAGTTTAGCTGATACAACATTCTCTGCTGGCACATATAAACAAGTGATCAATACCACATATCAGTAACGCAAATCAATAAACACAAAATAATCAATAATTTTATACTGCCTAAGATAATTAACAATAGCAAGGTCACCTACAGATAAACAGCAAAGAATCTATGCCTGTATACCACCTGTTACCACAATATCATAGTTAAAATGTATTTACATATATTCCGCATATTTCCCTACACGATATGTATCAAAAAGCTAAGATATGTATCATACAATATGTAATTAAACACTTGATTACTGTTAGTAAAACAGGTAAATTGCAATTAACTGTTTAGATCCCTGGGTAAAACCAGCAAATATTAGGAAGCATGTTTTTTATAGAACTTGATGAAAAATATGTTGTTTCACGAGGTACCTACCAATTATCTACAGAAGTTAAAAATGCTCCAGTCAACAAACTATTAAACAGAAATAGCATTAAGTCAATGCAGAATCTTTACACTTTATGTCTTACTCATAAATTTGCATTCAATTTTTTTTCTTATTTGCTCAGTTTGTCTGCACATTATCTAGATTTTAGAGTGCGCATTATGAATTGATCAAAGCATTATCAGTAAAAGTTTGCCTCGTTACATTAATGTAACATATGGCAATTAAGGAACATGATAAAGTAGTGTTATAATGGCGTACATTAGTCGAACCATTGTGCGTAATTTCTACGTCTAACCGTAATTTTTCACTCTTAAATTATCAGAAATTTCAAACATTAGTAACTTGTTTGAAACATTAGTAATGTTGTAAATTTGACACTCTGGAGGTGTCCTACAGGGAACACCAGTAATGCGTACATGCCAGTATTTAGACAATGCGCCACCTATAATCGAGAATGAAAGGTCAAAAGAAAATGCGATTGTTTATGTACCAGTAATGCATACATGCCATAAGCTGGACAATGTAACAGACATTTCCAATCAACAATCAAGGACCAGTAAACAATGCAACTGTTTATGCACCAGGAATGCATACAAATCAACATTTAGACAATGTGCCACTTCCCATCAATAATCAAAGATCAGTAAACAATGAAATTGTGCATCAATGATTTCCATTTCATAACTACAATAAAAATGTACAGGACTACTCTGTCGCCTGATAGTTTATGCTAGATAATAAACACAAGAAGTTCTAAAACATATTTTCTTGCATAGAATCTTATTTTAGTGGGCGTCTAATCTCACCTGACCATCTGACTGATGACAACAGTGGTAATGACGACGAAAATCATGATGACGACAGTGACCCACTTTGAAGCACACTTATAATGCAATAGTGGAAGTGCTTGTAGGACTCTCAGATGTGACTTGATTCGTTTCAGTAAGTGATTCTTTCGTCACTTTACTTATGCTAAGGCAAATCATTTTACAGTAGAAACTGAACAATAAAACTGATATTGTTGAAGCAAGGAATGTAGTCACAGCAAATCAAATAAGCCTGAAAACACAGAAAAAGCAGGTTCAGTGTAACAATATGCTGATTTTTATGCTTAATTCTGGTGTAGAATTTAGTGCAGTGGTTCCCAAACTTTCTCGGACCGTTACCCAAATCGGGAAACCCGGTCTTGTCCATTACCCCCACCTAGTACTACTTCTCCAACTCAAAAAGTAAACACACGTATATGCCACAAGCAAGCAAAATTATTTATGTTTGCTCGTGACATAAATAAATTTCCAGGTGTTGTTGTTGTATTGTTGCCAAAACAAGTATTACCGGAGGCAGTCTCTTCAAGAAGAAAACTACGTAAAATGCATTCCGAGCGAAGTTTTAAAAATCTTTAGAGGGGTGCCCGTTACCCCCCCAAAACACCATATTACCCCCGGGGGGTAATTTACCCCTAGTTTGGGAACCACTGATTTAGTGGTAGGAAAGTAATTTACTCGTTATTAAAACAGTTTTGCAACGGTGTTAAGATTTTGTTAATTAATAAATAAATAAATTAATTAATAAATTATGCACATTAATTATCTAAAGTGGCGTTTATTAGACATCCGGAATGCGTTATGCGCCATTCACTTGCGGAAAAGCCGCATATAACAGGACCAAGAACCAACAGGAAAAAAAACGCGCATCCCAGGTCTGCGTTAAACGGGTGCATTGACAATAATATAAACCAATTTTATCGCATACTCATTCTGGATGTTTGGTAAACTCCACTTAAGATATATTATATACAAATGTGCAAATGCACATATGTACACTATGAATATGTGAAGGCTACACTTATAATGTACAGAACATTTAACACTGTAAAAAATAAAAATGAATTAACAATTTTTTTAACAATTTGTCTAGCATTCAAATAGTAGAAAACCAGTATACTACAAAAGCTTTTTAGGTTGTTCTATATCAGAAAGATAAGATACAATAGTTGAAGTCTTTATCACCCGATGTTTCCTTTTCAAAACTACGTGGAACTGTAATTAATGAATATGTCAGATTGTAAGAGTTCTTACTAATAGCTGATGGGGCTTTAATTTCAAAAAATGTAATTTCAAACTAACGAAGCAAACAAAATTTTATATAAACATGATTACGCATCCTGCTGCGAAGAAGCTGCAGCTTCTGTTCAACAAATAACTGATGTAAGAACGGCTTATTGAAAATTAATGAGACCTGTCAACATGCCAGCGAAGTAGAATGGATGAGATTAGAGAAACAGTAATAAAGTGTTAGCAGATTTACAGTTTAGGGCGCTCCACAGGGATCAACTCTTATGCCCTTGCTGTATGTATCTGATATGATGCATTAACAATTAGCAATTAGCAAGCTGGCTTCTTTGTACCTACAGTAACAGAGAAAATTTCATTTTTGTTTTTCTTTTCAAAGCAGCAGCTAGGGATGCTAACGATAACGATATGTATCGATAATTATCGTATCGAATTAATGAATTACTGTTTCGATATAAAAAATTTGTTTCCATCGTTATCATATCGAATTTATCACGTATTGTTACTTATCACTTACTTAAATTTATAAAAATCACTTCACTGCTTTTCTATTTATTTACAGCAGTTATGCAAAAAAAGAGCACAAAAATAATTATATAAAATTATAAGCTTGCCAGATGCCAAATCATTTTCTTGTACTGATGACTGGAATAATGGCTATCTTCATTTTGAAACATACTCACAAAGTATAGCGACCCTTTTATACACTTTGATACTGCGCAAATGCCAAATATGTGCACCGTATTTTTAGTGTCACATTCCTGGTCATGTGCAGGCTCGCATAGATAAATATTTTTACCACAGTGATGCGTTTATCTGTCCCAGCTTACTTATGAATCGTTACGACAAACAATATTGTGTTCCAGAGCTAGCAGCCAATTTAATTATACAGCACTGAACTCACTGATTCACTTAATAATTTTAACTATTAATGATAACTTTTCAGTTGTTGTATAAATTGTCGAACTTCAGCAATGTTATTATTGTTCGAAATAATTTATCGTATCGTCTAAAGAATAGATTATCGTTACCATATTGATGAAAAAGGATTGTATCGTATTGTTATCGTATCACCAAATTTGTATTATTTAACATCCCTAGCATCAGCTTAAAGTAGTAGCTAAAGGTAAGAGCTAAAGGAAGTACTTCCTAGATTTTTAATTTACTATATTCCTCTCATGCAACTTTGTTGTACGTCATCAAAAAATATAGTAAATCTTACAATAAATAATTGAGATTTAATTTTTAAAGCTTTGTGTTTCTTTGTTTGAGTGAACAGCTTTGTATTTTCTCATCAAGCTTCAGATCTAAAGGTCAACATCATCTTAAACTCAACGTCCCTCAGCATCACCGCGGAATTGGTGTTTTATGGTCTTCATATAAAACCTATCAGTCATTAGTGTATTACTCTGAGATCATAAAGCTGAAGAGTACAGGTTTACAGCAGGCAGGTTTAATCCAAGCAGCAGCACTAGTTCACGGACAAAAAATAAATACTACAGTGAGGTAAATTACTGATACGTCGTTTGTGTTTCTCCCATAATTATGAAGCAACAAATGGAATAACTTGCTTATTTACTCATACAACATGTCAACATATTTATTTATTTATTTATTTGGAAATGTAATTACAATACATAGAAACAATGAGAAAAATGTGCAGTTAATAATAATGATTAAATACTTTGTGATGTTAAGAGAGTCACAATTTACTTGTCAGGTCATGTTATTGTTGCTGTTGCTTGTTAGTGTTTTATTGCTGCTGTTGCTGCTGCAAAACTGAACAGAAAAACCTTCTGGTCCTTTTGCAAATAGACCTATTAATGCACTTCTTATCTTAAAGAACTTCTTCTGTTACGACATAAAAATGAAGAGAAATTGTGAGAAATCAATATATTTAACAAACATACCTGGGGTTACGACAGAGGGAATGAATGAGTGGACATTTTAATAATCGAAGTCTTTAGTATCGTACTCAACCGTCACCGTTTTCACTTTGAGATATTCACGTAGGGCCTCTTCACCTGAAACACAACAGACAATTAAACAACATGTACGCGTATCCAAAAGTATTTCTGGAATCACAGTGCTAACTGTTAAATCAATCAGTACACATATCCAGTAATACATACATGTATCCAATACATACAATCCAGTAAAGAAATACTAACAGATAAAAATAAATATTAAGTTACAGTCTTTAGAAATTTGTGCCATAGTGGGACTCAAATAATAATCCTTTTTTGAATCACAAAGCTAACTGCAATAACTGGCAACAAATGAAAAAAACTTGTTATGCAAAAAGTATAACATACGTACAAAATGCGTTAGGTCAATGATTGACTAAAACATATATGTCACAGCAAACCGTACGAGTAATACTGTTTCTGGAACGACTATGCTAACTGCATTTTACCACTAACGAACGATAGCTCAATTACAAGAAATTCACTGGTCACAGAAGACTGACTAGAGTAGATCTACGGTCATCTTAACTGCAGTTGAGCAATAGCTGTAAACCATTTGCATCTGCTAATGGTCACTGGTCACTGAAGCCTGGACAAGTGTAGATCTATGGTCATCTTAACTGCAGTTGAGCAATAGCTGTAAACCATTTGCATCTGCTAATGGTCACTGGTCACTGAAGACTGAACAAGTGTAGAGCTATGGTCATCTTAACTGCAGTTGAACAATAGCTGTAAACCATTTGCATCTACTAATGGTCACTGGTCACTGAAGCCTGGACAAGTGTAGATCTATGGTCATCTTAACTGCAGTTGAGCAATAGCTGTAAACCATTTGCATCTGCTAATGGTCACTGGTCACTGAAGACTGAACAAGTGTAGAGCTATGGTCATCTTAACTGCAGTTGAACAATAGCTGTAAACCATTTGCATCTACTAATGGTCACTGGTCACTGAAGCCTGGACAAGTGTAGATCTATGGTCATCTTAACTGCAGTTGAGCAATAGCTGTAAACCATTTGCATCTGCTAATGGTCACTGGTCACTGAAGACTGAACAAGTGTAGAGCTATGGTCATCTTAACTGCAGTTGAACAATAGCTGTAAACCATTTGCATCTACTAATGGTCACTGGTCACTGAAGCCTGGACAAGTGTAGATCTATGGTCATCTTAACTGCAGTTGAGCAATAGCTGTAAACCATTTGCATCTGCTAATGGTCACTGGTCACTGAAGACTGAACAAGTGTAGAGCTATGGTCATCTTAACTGCAGTTGAACAATAGCTGTAAACCATTTGCATCTACTAATGGTCACTGGTCACTGAAGCCTGGACAAGTGTAGATCTATGGTCATCTTAACTGCAGTTGAGCAATAGCTGTAAACCATTTGCATCTGCTAATGGTCACTGGTCACTGAAGCCTGGACAAGTGTAGAGCTATGGTCATCTTAACTGCAGCTGAAGAATAGCTGTAAACCATTTGCATCTACTAATGGTCACTAGTCACTGAAGACTGGACAAGTGTAGATCTATGGTCATCTTAACTGCAGTTGAACAATAGCTGTAAACCATTTGCATTTACTAATGGTCACTGGTCACTGAAGACTGGACAAGTGTAGATCTATGGTCATCTTAACTGCAGTTGAACAATAGCTGTAAACCATTTGCATCTACTAATGGTCACTGGTCACTGAAGACTGGACAAGTATAGATCTATGGTCATCTTAACTGCAGTTGAACAATAGCTGTAAACCATTTGCATCTGCTAGTGGTCACTGGTTAATGAATCCTGGACAAGTGTAGATCTAGCATTGGTCATTACTATTTAAAAGGCAAGCATAACTAAAGCTAAACAGTAGCTCAAAATGAGCATCAACATTCCTTCCCTAATTTTCACTTTATAACCAGCCGCTCTTGCAGGAAATACATTTTCTAGCAAAAACCCGTCAACTAAATTGGTCACAATACCATTAGTCCGATTGCGCGCTAATAGTGTTAACCACTAAAGTGGCGAAATGGGGTCCTTTTATTCCCGAGCACGTCTGAGACTGACCACGGCTTAGGAGGAGTTACGCGACAACTGTTTTGCAGAATTAAGTTGAAAGCGGATGTCACAAAAGGAAATGGTGCCTCATTAAAAAAGCACTTCCCTGGGACTTCTGGAAATTTGTCAATAAAGACGGAAAACGCAATTTCTTAATATCGCCATCAAGCCAAATTAGCCAGGAAGAGGGAAACGACACAGCCTCAACTAAATTCACATGCTGAATGAGCAAGTGCAATTAATTTAGTTAATTAACAACTTATACGTGAACTCTTTGCAGACTCAGTAAATGGCTGTAAAATTTGTTTGAGTGGCCAGTGCTTTTGGCATTGAACTGAAACCTGCTAAAATAACAAGGGACTCTGTGGTCTAGCTCGGAGGCGTTGGACATGCAACCCAAAGGTTTCTGGTTCAATTCCAGACTCAGTCTCAATTTTTTCTCATTTTTCCCTTGGTCAAAGTTGAACTTCAAGAAATCAATAATTAGAAGTTTATTTCATCAAATTGCAGTACATGCATATATTTTGCTCATTTGTATCCTTCACAATTATTCAAACCCTTTTCAATTTCTTATCTTTCTTGCTATAAACTCATACAAATTTATTTATTTATTTATTTGTGCAATTATTTATTTCTTTACCTTAACCTTCTTTACCTTATTTCGTTAATAAGTTAAGAGTGGCATTTCCCAACCTGCATCTAACAATTTACTAGAAGCAGTAGTGCAATTTTGATCCATTTCACTATATCATATCGATATGCACAATTTATTGACAAACCAAATCAAATTCGACAAAACTACGTCACTTAAACACTAAATCTTTAAAGGTGCAAAAGTGATAAAATCTATGCTACTGATGATGCAAAAATTCATCAAAAATGATGTAACTTTAAAAAATTACATATTTTACACTTCTCCCAACCAACCTGCTGCTGACTTAGTGAGCTACATTCATGTTCAAACTAATATAAGATTGCATATAATATATCAACACGGAAGCTGTTTAACTTTTCATATGATACTAGCGCTAGATATCATTATATTTCTACTAGACTTAATATTATTTATTTTGATGTGATTCACAGAAAATGTGCATACAGTTTATACGTCAGGCTGAATAACAGTGAAAATTTTATATGCAAGAACATTTTAAACAGTGATGCAAACTTTACTTCTGTAATTAGATGTCATTGGCGTAGTTTGTTATATCGTTAATTGTTATTTGTGTTATTGTTGTGTGCCATGATTTATTGTATTATTTGTATTAATTTGAGATGTGTATATGAACTTTGTGAAGTTGGAAATAAAATATTAAATATTAAATCTAAACTCTAAATCTAATATCTATTTTTTTCCTTCCTAAAACACATGCGTTTCTTGCTACACATCTTGCTGATCGTTTCTTTTTCGTGTCACTCACAGGGGAAAATGATAACCCTGCTATAAACAGAAGCGTATAATGCTAATCATAAATTTACCTGCTTAGAGACACTGCACACTCATTAGAAGCATTTTTTACAAATAAAGAAAGAGAAAAAATCTTGTAGGTAAAACCTACAATGCAGGTAAATTGTAAGTCTAGTATTTTCACACGTGGAGAAAATATTGGGATAAAAATCATATAGTCATTCAACCTAAAGTATGTTACACTTGTGTATTGAAAATGTTTTTAAAAATATTTGCAAGCTAATTTGTGATTATATATCAGGTGACAGAAAAAAAATGTGCCAAACGTTTGATCATGACACTGTAGAGAAGAAAAAATAAAGAAATTGCTTGAAAATTACCACACTCATCCTAGAGATAACATCTCTTGTATAAACTCTCGTATAAATATCAAAAACTTTGCGTTTTCTTACATTTTCCTACAGATACAAAAGTTTTAAATCAACAAGTCGAAAAATAAATAATAAATACCGGAAAGAATTTTGTATTTTACTGTTATTAAAATTTGCATCAATCAATCAGTCAGTCAGTCAGTCAGTCAGTCAGTCAGTCAGTCAGTCAGTCAGTCAGTCAGTCAGTCAGTCAGTCAGTCAGTCAGTCAGTCAGTCAGTCAGTCAATCAATCAATCAATCAATCAATCAATCAATCAATTTATTTCACTGCAGCAATACATATACAATACATCAACATACAATATTATTGAAACAAAAAGAAACAGTATAGGTAAAAAAACGTTGATGAAGTCAAATTAACCAAATAAAAGAGTTGCTGTATGACACCTTGAAAGCTTGGCTTGTTAAGGTGGCACAAATGAGTGAATGAAAGAATGGTTAGGGTTAGTAGACATGATAGAACGGAAAAAATAGTAATATTAGGGATAGGAAGAAGGAAAAGAGAGGAAACGACCACAATGTATGTTTAATTTACATAGAGGTATATTAAAATAGCATTATAATTGATTGGAGGCCATATATTGCGACTGCATGAGACACAATTGCGCTATGTGTCCAACATTTCCACTGCAAACTATATGTAAGCATTTCTTCCTACACCTGACACAGTTTCTCACTTCTTTAGGGCGTATCCAGTCACAATACCCAAAATTTTACGACTTTAGCCCCCCTCTGCATAAAAACGGCTAATTTGAAGTAAAGTTTCTTAACACTTTTTTTAGGATCTTGGTCATCTCAGCGGCCATTCATCCTATCTGTTTGCATTACAAATTTATAATAATTATTCCACGCCAATTTCTACTACAGAAAATAACAACCCTCAGTAAATTTTAATCAGAGCAGCACCAAATCTAGCATAAATGCTGTACTTATTTACCTTAACAAGATTAGCGGACACCGTGATTTGATCAAATTTCAATAATTCATAAGTTCTAGCCGTAGACTTGCACTTTACGACTTTATTTCACATTTGAAAACGAAATTCGCCAAGCAGCTTAAAGCAAATTCAATATTCATTGGCAGTCATCAAGGGATTGAAAACATTAAGCTTATTTTAGGTTTATTTCAGAATCTCAACTTCATCCTTTTGAAAATATCCTTGTCCAGTAAGCTCATGCCATAAGCTTATTTCATTGCTGCTGAATAACCCAAGCTTATGAGGTAAGCCAACTTCAAGTGTTTAAGTAATGGATGCACCCTCGCAGTTTATGCAATATTCATTATCTCCACAGCACGCAGCTAGAAAATGCTCTACAACCTAACTCAATTACATTAATGTTCAAAGTTGTAGCAATCTAATTATGTTAAAGTGCTATGGGAATATCGTGCTGCCATCTATGGGCTGAGATGAGCATTATTATTACAAATAATTAACACATTTATCTATACTAAATATTTATGTAAGAATGTGGGTGGCGTCGCCATCTATGGATCAAGAATAAAACCTTAAACAAAAACTCTGTACTACCGCTGCCATCTATGGATGCAATAAAAAGAAAAAACTTTAAGCAATGCCTGTGCTACTGTCTCCATCTATGGACGCAATGATAGGAATAAAAGCTTAAACAATGTTTGTGCTACTGTCTCCATCTATAGGCACAATGATAAGAATAAAAGCTTAAACAATGTGAGTGCTACTGTCTCCATCTATGGACGCAATGATAAGAATAAAAGCTTAAACAATGTGTGTGCTACTGTCTCCATCTATGGCTGCAATGATAAGAATAAAAGCTTAAACAATGCGAGTGCTACTGTCACCATCTATGGACGCAATGATAAGAATAAAACCTTAAACAATGTCTGTGCTACTGTCTCCATCTATGGCTGCAAAGATAAGAATAAAAGCTTAAACAACATCTGTGCTACTGTCACCATCTATGGCTGCAACGATAAGAATAAAAGCTTAAACAACATCTGTGCTACTGTCACCATCTATGGCTGCAAAGATAAGAATAAAAGCTTAAACAATGTCTGTGCTACTGTCTCCATCTATGGACGCAATGATAAGAATAAAACCTTAAACAATGTCTGTGCTACTGTCTCCATCTATAGACGCAATGATAGGAATAAAAGCTTAAACAATGTTTGTGCTACTGTCTCCATTTATGGACGCAATGATAGGAATAAAAGCTTAAACAATGTTTGTGCTACTGTCTCCATCTATAGGCACAATGATAAGAATAAAAGCTTAAACAACGTGAGTGCTACTGTCTCCATCTATGGCTGCAAAGATAAGAATAAAAGCTTAAACAACGTCTGTGCTACTGTCTCCATCTATGGCTGCAATGATAAGAATAAAACCTTAAACAATGTCTGTGCTACTGTCTCCATCTATGGCTGCAATGATAAGAGTAAAAGCTTAAACAACGTCTGTGCTACTGTCACCATCTATGGCTGCAAAGATAAGAATAAAAGCTTAAACAATGTCTGTGCTACTGTCTCCATCTATGGCTGCAAAGATAAGAATAAAAGCTTAAACAATGTCTGTGCTACTGTCTCCATCTATGGCTGCAAAGATAAGAATAAAAGCTTAAACAATGTCTGTGCTACTGTCTCCATCTATGGCTGCAAAGATAAGATTAAAAGCTTAAACAACGTCTGTGCTACTGTCACCATCTATGGCTGCAAAGATAAGAATAAAAGCTTAAACAATGTCTGTGCTACTGTCTCCATCTATGGCTGCAAAGATAAGAATAAAAGCTTAAACAATGTCTGTGCTACTGTCTCCATCTATGGCTGCAAAGATAAGAATAAAAGCTTAAACAATGTCTGTGCTACTGTCTCCATCTATGGCTGCAAAGATAAAATTAAAAGCTTAAACAACGTCTGTGCTACTGTCACCATCTATGGCTGCAAAGATAAGAATAAAAGCTTAAACAACGTGAGTGCTACTGTCTCCATCTATGGCTGCAAAGATAAGAATAAAAGCTTAAACAATGTCTGTGCTGCTGTCTCCATCTATGGACGCAATGATAAGAATAAAAGCTTAAACAATGTGTGTGCTACTGTCTCCATCTATAGGCACAATGATAAGAATAAAAGCTTAAACAACGTGAGAGCTACTGTCTCCATCTATGGATGCAAAGAAAACAATAAAACCTTAAACAATGTGTGATACGATTATTTGCATTGCAAGATAATGGGTAAAACTTATGCTACCGAAGTCCAATTTTTTAATATTTAACACTAATGACAACTAGAAATGAAAATCGTTACTTCAACTTTACAAGGTGAATAACAAACTCAACAATTATGAAATTTTAAAACTGATTTTTTAAGCAAAAAGTGTGAAAAGCTAGAGTACTTTTGAACACAAACCCAAGACCTTCTCAATCACATCAAAAGGTTATCCTCTCCTTAAATTTAAACAGTAATATCCAATAAAGCAAAATTTTAGAGATTAATTTACCCATTTTGCATTTTCAAGAGTTTGTGCTAGTGCAGTTATGAATTCAATAATCTTACAAACTCATAAGACCAGATTACCAGCCAAAATTACTAACACTCTAGAGATGTTCACTCAGTAAAATAGTTTCAAAAGGTTTTTATCAAACAGCTTTCAAACGGTTTGAGTGTTTAGAAAGTCATTGATCAAACCATTTTGAAATAAACAGAAGAGGTACTGTATGCACTTGTGGATATCATATGAAACAATTTATATTTGTCATATTAAAAGGGTATGAATGTTTGAACTAGATTAAAATTAATCAGCAAATTGCAAAAGTTGTATACCACATATACATCAGGTGATGCAAAAAATGTGCCAAAGTTTTAATCACAATATTATAAGAAGAAAATAATGAAATGATTGAAAATGACCACATTGATGCTACAGACAATTAATTAGAAACATCAAAAATTTTAGGTCAGTCACTCAAATTTATCCAAAGATACAGAAATTTAAAATCAACAAGTCAAAAAAATAAATAAATGCGGAAAAAATGTCACTAATTAGTTACATTATGCCTTGATTATCAGAGCAGAGTGCTCATAAACCATTGCTGTTTATTTTTAACAGTTATCACGTATTATGCCAATTATCACCCAACAGTTATCACCCACTGCGGATAATGAGTTGGAGAAAAAAAGGAGATGCTCAAAAACTGTGGATATATCAGGATTTGAACCTGAGACCTGGAACTGGTACACCAATGCTCATGTCAACATTTCCTTTCTTTCTCAGACTCATTACGTGCAATGAATAATAATTGTTAAAAATAAACTTCAATGGTTTATAGACACTCTAATAATCACAGTCATAATCTTAACTAATTAATAATATGTGTGCTTGCGTTCATAAGTCAGCACAGTTAAAACTACGTTATGATGGTTAGAAGTACAATGACCCAGAAATCTTGTCAAATGTTGACTTTTTTATCAAACCCAATGTTAAATATATTGGACTTCTATATTCCAGGATCAAATTATTAAGAAAGTGTTCAAAAGACACCAAAAACTTAATTTTATAACTCTGTACTAATTTTTCTGTCTAGAAATTAGTACTGCAATTGTAAAAAAATTGCAATTTCAAACTCTGTTAGTAGCTCGTGGAAGAAGTCATTTTGCTTCGGGTTTTTTCTGTTGCCAAACCCAGATCTTCATCAGAAATAGCCATCTACTGGATTTAAACACAACACCAATCTGTTCTTGTAAAGTCTGTAGCAACCAACATTTGTACGGTTGCTATGTTGGTTGCTAAGTGTTTTGTAGAAATGAAACAAAAACAACGGCTAACTTTAACAGTGATGTTCTCAGCGCTTTAACAGAGACTGACCGACCAGCTTTAGCGTTGCTTAACTATGGTTATGCCATGACTACTCGGATATTCAGGTCACCTCAACCTGCTAGTGCGTGAACCATTTTTACACAGATGTGGTCTGTCAGGACATAAATATTGTTGTAACATTTAACTCTCTTTTACTTGTATGATTTGGTGGTGAAAGAAATGGCTGACAGAGATTTAACTGAAATCCACATTACATTACTACTCTGCAGGCGCCATCTATGAATCAACAGCAAATAAGAGTTAACTAAATCCAAATAAAGCAAAGTCGACTGTGCCAAAACTACTAATATGACTATTGAGTGACTTAGCTGGATGGTAGTGTGCTCGCTTCGAACCCGGAAGGTCGCGGGTTCAACTCTCGACCGAGTCAGACCAGAGACTTAAAAAGTAGTACAGATGTTTCTTCGGCCGGGGCTTATCGAAGTAATGAACGTGTAATAATAACCGAGAACCTTGGAAATAAGTATTGAGTTACTTAAGGTGTTATCACTGGGCTATGTCTTAAACGAAATTATTATTATTATTTATCCTTTGAATGCAAGTGCAGTTAACAATGTTCCATCTAAGAATGGCCAAGAAACACTTATAAAACCCGAATATGGGTTTACTGAAAAATATTCTCTGTCGTCTGTTGTTGCTTGCTCAGTTACAGACAATGGCTTAAGAAAAATGACACATTAGATGGACTCACCTAAATCTTTTCCAAATCCTGACTGCTTGAAGCCTCCGAAGGGTGCGGCAACGTCGGTTTTGTTGTAAGTGTTGACAAATACGGTCCCGGCTTGTATCTGTTCGCTGATGTACATTGCTCGATTGATGTCTTTGGTAAAGACGCCTGACGCGAGACCGTACTCTGTGGCATTTGCACGTCTGATGACGTCATCCACGTCCCTAAATACGACAGTGTTACTGTTACGTTGCATCAACTAAATCTAGATGATCTTCAGAAACTGTGTTAACCCTTACAAGACCATTACTGTTATGTTGCACCAACTAGATCTAGATGATCTTCAGAAACAAGACCAAACTTGCAATCTCAGACTACCATACAGTTTTGCATTCCTTCTGTTTGTTTTGTTTCACATTTTTGTTCTCCAGTTACGGCATTATAGAAGTGCACATTTTGGACTTTCGTACAAGCTACTTTGAGCATAGGCAGCCATTGAAAACTTCCACGTAAAACTGTTGTAATCGCGATGCCAATGTTTACAACAAAACAATCTACTTTCTTGCTTATCACAAACACTGCATATTTATTTACTCTATGATAAAAGAAACTTTTTTACCTCAGATTTATGCCCATGTTCTAACAGTAGTATTCGAAATCCCACGATCTTTTATAAAATTCAAAGCTACAACAGCATAGTGTGGGTGTAATTTTTTTTTTAAATAATAAGAAACAGTTAATATACCTGTAGTACATAACTTGTAAGACTAATAAGCAAGCTAGCAAGTTTTTTTTCTTTTTTCTCCTCATCTCCTAAGTAATTGTTGCTCTTTCTCATACTTACTTTTTCTCATAAATTTTTCTATATTACACTTTTTTGATACTTATTTTTTCTTTCTATACTCTCAGTTTTTTAACTTTACTCACTAACCTTGGTCAAATTCCCCTGTTAATAAGACCGCATTTGAAACTACTACATATGATAATCCTAATTACTGAATAACTGTATTGTTTTGTTTAGATTTTGGTATCCAACTTTATTATTTTTTTTTGTTTTCAGTTCTTTTTGGATAATTTGCATCACTTATACTGTTTTTATTTGTATTTCTTTCTTATTTGTTTTCGTTTTCGTTATCTGCAGCATCACTGTTAATTTTTAATATGACTAATCTATTTATAAGAAAGGGCAGGAGACTAGATGACCCTATGGTCCTTCCCCGCCCTGCTCCATGATTATAATTACTTAATATTTAAAAAACTTTTGATGTTAAACTAATTGGAGAAAATAAATGTTCTATGTCTATGTCTATATGTCTATGTTCCCAGGGAAAACTGGGAAAACTCAAAAATGCACTGGCAATACTAGTAAATCACGTTGCCTCGAACTGCAGACAGACCGGATCTAGACAAAAACTCTTGATTGAGAAATTTTCCTGGACTAAGTGCAGATACAGTAGATATTCACTATGTAATCAAATCTCTTTATATCACTGTAAAACTGCCTTTGACAAAAAACGAGTTTGACATTATAATAAGGTGCAACAATACATGTGTGCTTGCAAACCAGAACTGTCCATAAGTCGGCATAGTTAAGACTACGTTATGATGCTTCAAAGCAGATGCACCAAAAATTGGGTCAAATGCCAATTTTTTGTTTTTTTTTATAAAAAGAAATGCTAAATATATTTGACTTTTGTATTCTAGCATCAAATTAGCTAAAAATATAATTTTACAACCCCGTACCCACTTCTCAGGCTAAAAACTAGTAATGCAATTGTAAACAACTCGTACTTCCAAAGTTCGATAGTAGCTAAGTAATTCTGCTTCCGATTTTTTATCTTGCCAAGGCCAGATCTTTGTCTGTAAGAGCCAGTTACTGGATTTAAACATAACTCTGACATGTTCTTGGAAAGCCCGTAGTAACCAATGTTTGTACGGTTGCTAAGTGTCTTGCAGAAATGCCACAAAAAATAACAGCAAACTTTAACAGCGATTTTCTCAAGATCATGTTTTTCTTCGAGTGAGTGTGCTCCTCAACTCCAATGCGGATTATCCCAGCTTAGAAATAATATAGAGCAATGAGCTTGGTATCAAAATGATTGTCATGAAATGGAAATTCAAGACATGTGAATAACTAGAAAAGCTTAATTGCTGACTTATGGATGATTTTGCTATGCAAGCACTGATATAAGTCAAACTTCTTTATATCACTGTGAAACTGTCAACAAGCGAGTTTGGCATCATTATAACTAGGTGCATTAATACATACATGTCTAAATAAATTATAAAGGGGGAATTATAACAAGGCTTGACTATAGTGTCAATTGCCCAACTTATGAAATTTTGAACACTCACATGTCATCAAACCTGGATATGATCATGACGGGTCCAAAGCTTTCTTCTGAGGCAATGTACATGTCATCAGTGACGTCGGTGAATATTGTCGGCTCCATAAAGAACCCCTTTCGATCGCAACGCTTGCCTCCAAGAACCAGTTTGGCACCCTCTTTCACACCCGTCTGGCAATACTCTACCAACTTTTCCAAATGGGCACTGAAAAGCAAATGCTCTAAGGTAATTTAAAATATCTTTCTCCTTATTACGTTTTGTCACGGGCCACATCCATCTGACAAAGCTTGATTTATTTAACCTAAACACATCCATCTGAACTTTATCTGGCAATGCAGTATTTAAAGAAAGACAAAATGATTTTTCATATACAACAGCAATTTCAAGTTCATTAAAAAGTACACATTTTAACACCATTACTATCGTAAAAGCGTTTCTGATAAATAAATAATAGATTAAGCACTTAATTAGTGGGGGGGGGGGGGTGAGCCCAACTATTGATGACATCACTAACTAACATAATTTTCAACAGCAAAGATATTCCACGAGCGTGTTGCACATGTTTGTGAAAGCAAAAATTGAAGTACAGTGCTACTGTAAGATATTTAGTGTGTTGTAGTAAAACTAGGCAAGTTTTAAGATAGAAATTCAAATTTCAAATTTACCGCTGTGTTCACGCATTAGCCGTCAAATGTGCGTAGTTCGTCACAAAATAACACATCTGAACTGAGAAGTACAGCACTTATTTTTTGTGCAATGCTTTTCCGAAATGCAGGCGCTAATGCTCGTTTTACTAGCGAATGGCGAAATGCATGTAACAGCGAAGAACTAGTGGCGCGAAAGTGAAATTGTGTTTGTGTGGTAATAATTCTTTCACGTAAGTCATTTTTGAAAAAATAGTGTGTTTTCTTTCAATATTTTAAAAAGTAGATTATTTTCACCTGCAGTTTAAGATTGGGTCCGGTCTTACGTTAATTATGATCAAAATGTTATCGTATTTAAAGTTAGTTCGGAATTTTATTGGTACCACTAAAAGATTTTCCACTGGTCGCCTCATTAACCTTCCTTCCTTTCTCTTAGCTTTTATTTCAATCTATCCTACATGTTCCTTTTGATTTTGTTGTTGTTAAAATTAGTTTGTTACAATTATGATTTTGCATCTTGTATCAATGATTATTCAAATATCTGAGGCAAATTATCAGCTTAACTGCTGTCCGCTAAAGATTGTTTTCGTTGAAAAATAAAAATATGTTTTATAAAAAAACACATCCTCTGTAAAATTCAATGATAGTACTTCAAAATTGTACAAAAAAGGTTAGTTTTAAATAAAATAGTGTTGATTATAATCAGAGATTAACAAAAATTGAGACAAAAATCCGCAGTCTCAATTAAATTTCTGTGTTAAATTTAGTTGTAACAAAATTCTACTGCTTATTTAAATTTAGTTTTTTTGGCAACGAATAGTCATCAACGTCAACAATACCATTGTGGTCATCATAACTGTCATCATCATCAACATTCTCATAGTCGTCATTGCACTGAAATGCACCTTGACCAGTAAAAAAACTCAAAATGCTCTTTAAGTCCTATGGGACAATTTAACTACCCGGGCCCTGCTTAAATCCTGCTTAATACAAATTAACCAGAAACAAAACCAGAACTTACCGATGGTTCTGCGGTCCGTGTGCTGTGCCTCGATCCAACGGGTCTCCTATCGTCATCTTTTTTACCTCTGCCACCTAGTGTGAATGATTCGAATTAAGTGTAATAGTTTTTGACATAGGAATAGGTACTTAGTAACATTAATGGATGCCTTCTACTTTCGATAGGGTTACTGATGGACAGAAAGATTAGGTATGAAAAACTTATTCCAAAAAAATCAGACAGTATCAGAATCAATCCTAGAATCGATAACACTTCTGTTTCCTGTCTTGGTCATACTAAACTAGCTAAATACTTAAAAATTGTATGTGCTGTTGCACTGTCCGCTAGCACAAAATGAATTTTTACTACTTTTTTCTACTCAGCGGTTGCAGGAGTATCAGTAATCAGTTCAATAACCAAAAAAACAAACACACAAGTAAAGTAATTGTAATATAACAACAAGTTAATTCACATCATCTAAGTTCGTAAATTAATTGCACATCACACAAGTTTAGTACTGTAGCTCTACATAAGTTCATTTCACATCACATAAGTATACATACAAAAGTTATTTTCACGTTGTGAAAGTCATTTTTGAAGTTGTTGTTTAGTCACATTGCTATGATTGAGTTTAGACACAGAGAAGTATGAATAGGAACCAAAAATCTATAATAAATATTTGGACTGCACACAATAGAAAACTGTTTATTAAACTACAGAAAACATGAGTAGCAAAACTGCTGCACTGAACATTGAGCAAACTAGAAAAGCAAAAACAGTCAGTAAAACCTGTTTCACAGTCAGTATACAGGTATAGAACTTGACCTATGCAGAGTTGCACAGGCTTCACAACAACCATTAATTTTAGATACATCGTACAATTCCAACTTCCACACACATCATATAAGTTAATTATTTGCACATAGAGTATTTAAATTTGAAATTATGTGACTAATGACTATACAATGACTACATGAAACAACTCAAATTCTTCACATCAATTAAGCAAGGGAATGTATACACCTCTGATATATAAAAGGCACGAATTATTGGATTCTACATGCAACAATTATTACTGTATCAGACTTAAAATGTTTAGGTAATCAGTATATTGTTGTGCTATCTTCAATACATTTTTATTTTGATCGTGAGGCACAGGATTTCCGGAAAGGTAATACAGTAAAGTAACTTAAACATCTCAGGACGGGAAAATTTGCTCGAGTTATACGTAAGTACGAGTTAGAAGATGTTTGTAAGAAAACAAGATTGAATCACTCATCAACATCGGACAATACACTAGCCTATGAAAATGACAAACTGAACCTTTAACCAAATATCATTTATTAATTTTTATGATTAATCAAAAAATATCAAATGTCTGGTCTACCTCTATTGTAGTCTGAGTAGCATGGTGAATAGAATTTGGCAACAATAATAATGTGATCTACATTAAACCACGTTCGTAAAGCCATGTTGTGTGCAACGTTCTGCTAAGGTAATACAAGAAACCTTGGCATTTTTGCTGAATATAGCACTAATCAAAATCGTAATGTGGTGCACACTTCCACGTAAGATTTCTCACCTGGGAGGCTCTTTGAGACAGGCAAGGTAATTTCAGTCAAATTCTCAAGAATTGTACTGGGATTCAGTTTGAGTTACACAATGTTTGGTAAAGGAAAAAACGAAAGGTAAAATCCGTTACACAAGATCTGTTCGAGACACAAGAATTCGAGTTATACCCGGTGAGAGTTATATGTAGTTTACTGTATGTAATTGACACACAGCTAATATAATTTTTAATTTGCCATTGTACTAATGCCACAAAAGCCTAAAAAGCTAAAACGAATTCTACGGAACCGATATGAATATTGCTCACCATTTTCTCCACAAACTCATCATGGATGGAATCTGCTACAAATATTCGTCCAGCCGCTATGCAGTTCTCACCCTTGTTGAAAAACACAGCGCCGCTTGCCTACAGAAACACAGAGAAAACTTTACAGTAAAAATTGAAAAATACGGCAGCGCTTGCCTACAGAAACACAGAGAAAACTTTACACTAAAATTGAAAAATACGGCACCACTTGCCTACAGAAACACAATAAAAAACATTCAAAACTTAAAATCATTGATTATCGGTGCACGTTCTTATCATAATACCGTCAAATTTGTTTATATGTATATTTATATGTTTATATACAGGTATATATGTATGTATCATTAACATATATATTGTATATTAACTATTGCTAGCAGTTATAAACAAATAAAAGACAATTTCCAATTTATGTACCTCACAGAGAGTATGTTATCTTGCATATTGACCAAAAACGTTAAAAGACGGGGTAGTTAGAATCAGGGATGTTAAATAATATAAATATGGCATTACGTTAATGATACGATTCCAACGATACATTATACGGCGATACACGATAAGAATGATAGATATATCGGAGATACAATGGTAACAATAAAAACAAATTACCGATACATATATCGTTATAGATAACATTCCTAGTTAGAATAAGTACACAAAACTAGGCTATAATTACCAGTCCAGTTTAACTGTTTTGAGTTTTGGAATTAAGGATTGAAAATTAAAAAGTTATGAATGTTTGCCAGTCTGAATAAGCAGGAATTGTAGAGGGAACTTACCTGTCTGACAGCTCTCTTCATATTTGGTAAGTTATGAATGTTTACCTGTCTGAATAAGCAGGAATTGTAGAGGGAACTTACCTGTCTGACAGCTCTCTCCATATTTGGTAATTTATGAATGTTTACCTGTCTGAATAAGCAGGAATTGTAGAGGGAACTTACCTGTCTGACAGCTCTCTTCATATTTGGTAAGTTATGAATGTTTACCTGTCTGAATAAGCAGGAATTGTAGAGGGAACTTACCTGTCTGACAGCTCTCTCCATATTTGGTAAGTTATGAACGTTTACCTGTCTGAATAAGCAGGAATTGTAGAGGGAACTTACCTGTCTGACAGCTCTCTCCATATCACAGTCTCCAAAAATAATGAGAGGAGATTTTCCTCCAAGCTCTAGTGAACACTTCTTTACATTACTTACAGCACAGCTGAAATACAAGAAGTAAACAATTTAACTTACATATCAAAGCAAAGATGTGGGAAAAATAGATCCAAATAAGAGTCTGCAGAACATGTTAATGACTTTTTGAAAGAGGAAAAAAGGGTTGAGAGGGCAAATGAAGCTCAAGATTTCGTAAATTGCTGATTGGTTTTTCAATGATAGTAGTGATGGCAGTAGGATTAGGAAAAGTTAGGATTAGTTAGGTTGTGGGATTAGGAAAAGTTAGGATTAGTTAGGTTGTAGGATTAGGAAAAGTTAGGATTAGTTAGGTTGTAGGATTAGGAAAAGTTAGGATTAGTTAGGTTGTGGGATTAGGAAAAGTTAGGATTAGTTAGGTTGTGGGATTAGGAAAAGTTAGGATTAGTTAGGTTGTGGGATTAAGAAAAGTTAGGATTAGTTAGGTTGTGGGATTAAGAAAAGTTAGGATTAGTTAGGTTGTAGAATTAGGAAAAGTTAGGATTAGTTAGGTTGTGGGATTAGGAAAAGTTAGGATTAGTTAGGTTGTGGGATTAAGAAAAGTTAGGATTAGTTAGGTTGTAGAATTAGGAAAAGTTAGGATTAGTTAGGTTGTAGAATTAGGAAAAGTTAGGATTAGTTAGGTTGTGGGATTAAGAAAAGTTAGGATTAGTTATGTTGTAGAATTAGGAAAAGTTAGGATTAGTTAGGTTGTGGGATTAGGAAAAGTTAGGATTAGTTAGGTTGTAGGATTGGGAAAAGTTAGGATTAGTTAGGTTGTAGGATTAGGAAAAGTTAGGATTAGTTAGGTTGTGGGATTAGGAAAAGTTAGGATAAGTTAGGTTGTAGGATTAGGAAAAGTTAGGATTAGTTAGGTTGTAGGATTAGGAAAAGTTAGGATTAGTTAGGTTGTAGGATTAGGAAAAGTTAAGATTAGTTAGATTGTGGGATTAGGAAAAGTTAGGATTAGTTAGGTTGTGGGACTAGGAAAACAGGGCAAAGGAAAATTAGTGAAAGGAGTTAAAAGGAAACCTCCAAACCAATTCCTCTTGACAATGCTCACAACAAAATTTTCATCAAAGTTGTTCTTCACACTCAAATATGGAGTAAAGAAAAGCACAGCAAACTGGAAAACTAGATACGAAGTATAGCAGACATAGAAATATAATTATAAAAATTAAATTTCTCTACGTCACAATAGTTACAGAAGTTAAATTCTCAAGGCGTATGATGATAAACTCGAGTTGCGTACACAGTAATAACTAAATAGCCTGTCACGATCCACAATGCTGAAATATTAATTCTTAAAGCTGAATTTAGCTAAACGAAGCACTTTGCGTGATCTCCTGCTGTGTTGGACTAAGAAAAGCAAGCCATGCCCAGGGCCTATTTCATGGGGGGGATACTTTCCCGGGGCCTGAACCTCCAGGAGGCCTCCCGCCAAGGTAACAATTTTTTTGCTTTATGCGAACATACTGCCTCCTCTCTCGCTCTCTCTCTCTCTCTTTCCACACGCGCGCTGTTTGGTATTAAGGACTGTTTTTGAGAATAAAGCATTTTTTCTTTCAATTGTTCTTTCCTTTAACAACTGTATTCACACGCCCCACTTCCCCGGGCCTAGCTTAGGCTGAAATAGGCCCTGGCCATGCCGACTGAAAAGGTCTTGACAACGATTAAAGAGACACATGCTGGCTGACCTCTTCATGATCTGCTGTCCGATTTCCGTCGACCCCGTGAAGCCAATTTTCCGCACGTCCGGATGGTCAGCTATTGCTTGGCCGATTTCAGCACCTAGAAGCAAACATGTGCATTATACCTACAATATCTGTTTCTATAATGCAGAACAAGAAACGCCATGCTCATTTGTTATAGCTGATAGTTATATCACCACATTCTGTACTCGAAAACAGGAGTAATACGGCTCCAGCAAGTTAATGTTCCTCCTTTCCCAAACAGAGAGACTCAGTTCTAGTGAGTCTCCTGTCCCCGTAAATTTGGAGGTGTGCATGCATAATTGTAAACAGTCGTCTCATCATTGTAATGGCACTTAGTTGCTTAATTACTTCAATGAAATAAGAATGTTTCCAGCAAGAATGCTATAATTATCAATTAACATATAACAATACTGAGTGAAAGATAAGCACCAGATAAAGGTAGTTCTTTAAAATAGATCAGATTCATAGTCAAAGGTTTTTTTTGTAAAATTTTGTAAATGTGCATTTATAATGTAAAATGATTGTGACTACAGACATTAATCTCAAATAAAAGAATTTTTTTTGTTACTGCTGTTGATGTTGTTGTTGTTGTTGTTTTGTTGTTGTTGTTGTTGTTGTTATTATTACTATCATTATTATTGTTATTATCAAATGTAACAATACAAAGTGATTGATAAGAACCAAAGAAAATACCACGTAACAATGAACTGATGACTGAACAGCAGATATAGTGTGAAACAATGATGTAACCATGTGAAAGTGACATGGTAGAGACAGCAGTTTGAAAATGTGAAAACTCTCTAAGAAAAGGTGATAAACAAGTCCGAGTTCGTAATATATTAATAACGTACCTGAGCCAGGTAAAATATTAATAACACCAGGTGGAAAACCGGATTTGACGACTAGTTCAGCAAATTTCAAAGCTGTCAGTGGTGACACCTATAGTTAAGAAACAAAATTAGTTCACACATAAAGCAAATTTAATTCCTAATGATAAGAATACTGACAATTAATGAAAAAAATCCAACAACTAAAAAAAGAAAAAACACAATGTTTCAAGCCACCACTGCAGTTTATCTTCAAGAGAAAGAATAAGAAAGAAAAAGGAAAAATCAAGAAATTACTAATAAAAATTTAGTGGAAGTTTTTTAAATTATTAATATTTAAAAAGGAACCAATCGCATAGAAAAAACACAGCAGCACAATAAATAAAAAACGCAAGAGAAAAAACAGAAGTATAAAATTACTGGCCACACAGACATAACAAAAATAAACCTTTCCACAGTTCAGCAACGCCTGTGCAGTGTTAAGTGAACCCCAGCAACACATCTTAACTACAATGGTTGAGTGACATGTGGGTAAAGCAAAGCCATCTGCCGAATCAGTTCAGTAACTTTAGCTGCGGCACCATTTTCTTGTTGTTTTGTGTGGACTTTACTCAATTATGCATTATTCTGCTTGATGTAGAGTGATTTACTAACAGGATCTTACTTTTGGGACCAAGAAAAATGAACTAACTTCTAGCTAGATGTTAAAATGTTACGACTAAAATATCATGGGCTGAGAAGCATTGTCAAGTGTAGACAAATACGTTGTCTGGTTCACTTAATCTTTGACCTTTTCACAATCATCAAATGCTGCAACTTTGAAAAGGCTTATCGACAAAATTACTAATTTCACATTTTTTGGCTGTATGAATCACTCATGATAAACAGCAATTATAAAATGTAGAAACTAAACAAAGAATGGCAAATGATCATTATAATGTGCTGAAAATTTCTTAGTAGAATAATATTGTTGTTTTTTTACCTGAGCAGGTTTCAACACGACTGTATTCCCAGCTGCAAGGCAAGCGGACAACTTCCAGGCCAACATCATGAGGGGATAGTTCCAAGGCGTCACAATTCCGCACACCCCTATCGGTTCTCTTCGAGTAAAAGTGAGATTTCGCAATGGTCGCGCATGACTAATCGGAATAGTTTCACCCTGAATAAACAAACACGGGAAATGGTTGCCGACTATAAAACAACTAAAGCAAAGAAATAAGTACAACATTCTACAAACTAGAAATGCATTCTCTAGACTGAATACTTCTATGAATACTAACTGATGACATAGATTTTCATGGATGAATTAAAAAAACTCAGTTGACTACTTAGCTCGCTCATTAAGTGTTAGCAGATGTACAAGAGACTAAAAACAAACAATTTGTTGTATTTTATGTGAGCCAATACAGAGTTCACTAATTTATACACATATTCTCTGAAATATGTTAGAAAAACGTATTTTGCTTTAAGAATATTTGCTAAGCAAACATAAACAGTGTAAAAATGAACATAGTGAAAGCCATAATTCTACTTCACATATAATGATATTTAATTTGCTTACTATAAAGAACACGAGTACCGAAAATCAAAGCTTTCTGTACATCCTAATAAGTGTAACTGCATTAAAATTTAGTACCGAAAATCAGAGCTTTCTGTACATCCTTATAAGTGTAACTGCATTAAAATTTAGTACCAAAAATCAAAGCTTTCTGTATATCTTTACAAGTGTAACTGCATTAAAATTTAGTACCAAAAATCAGAGCTTTCTGTACGTCCTTGTAAGTGTAACTGCATTAAAATTTAGTAAGCAAAAATAAAGTTAGAAATTGAGTGTAATTTTCCACACATACAAACAAAAAACTGCAGACCTGAATTTTATCGCACCAGCCGGCAAAATAACGGAATGTATCAATAGACATTCCAACGTGAGTTTTCAGCGCCAGTGTGTAGACGGCGCCAGAGTCAATACTTTCTATTGTCGCAAGTTCTTCCCTGTGCTGATCCATAAGATCCGCTAATCTAGAAAAAATGCAAAAACCTCATTAATTCACATCTTCTCACTCCTAAACATTCTAAGTAAAGACCGCACATTCTGTTTACTAGGACAATATTAGTTCCTAAACTCCATATTATTATTGCACAGTTTTAGAAACAATTTACTGAATAATTTACTTATCTTACCTATATACAAAATACTTGGAAACCATCACAAATCCCTAAACAGCAAGTAAAATTAACATGCCTGCAATGAACAAATGGTCTACCATTGGCTTACCTACAACTTTGTAGCCTAAAAAATAGGGTTTCCACGGATAGCAAAAATCAGACTCGGGTACCCTATTCCTTATATCAGTCGGGTACCCGGGCACAAGATTGTTAAGATTCACTTACTGGCAATGAAGAAACTGCAATCATTTATATTCACAAATAAAAACAACCACTGGTGCATTTTAATTAAGTTCACTGTTATGTTAATAATAAGCATTCATTTATTACACCACAAGAGCCTGAACACACGAGCTGTGAGTCGCAAAAGTTAATGTTTTCCTACGCAAGGTATTTAACTGAGTTTTTATCTGCCAGACTTTTTAACTACTTACTAGAACTCTCTATCAATGAGTCGGCTATGTCTACCTAGATACAGCACTAAGCACTATTAATACAGCGTAGGGATTAGGGGAATAAAATAATCTATATTATCCTTTTTGTATGTTGTTAAACGTACAAGTCTGTTAATTCGTATTCTTTGTTGGTGGCCTGGTTTTAAAGGTTAATAAACAATTTCACATGGATAATTAACCTCTTGGTAAAAAAATCATAATTTACATTTGTAATTCACCCTTAGAGCAAACATAGTTTGATCTGCCATTTCCCTATTGGTTGATTGCCTGGCACACTGCCAATGCAGTAGTTAATAGTCTGCACCTACTGTAGAATGTAACAATAGACATAGACATAGACATAGAACATTTATTTTCTCCAATTAGTTTAACACCAAATTTTTTTTAAATATTAAGTAATTATAATCATGGAGCAGGGCAGGGAAGGACCATAGGGTCATGTAGTCTCCTGCCCTTTCTTACAAATAGATTAGTCCATTAAAAATTAACGGTGATGCTGCAGATAACAAAAACAAATAAGAAAAAAATAATAATAAAAACAGTATAAATGATACAAATTATCCAAAAAGAACAGAAAACAAAAAATAATAAAGTTAGATACCAAAATGTAAACAAAACAAAACAAAACAATTATTCAGTAATCAGGATTATTATATGTAGTAGTTTCAAACTTGATCTTATTAACATTTGAAACTACTACATATACTCTTAATTACTGAATAATTGTATTGTTTTGTTTAGATTTTGGTATCTAACTTTATTATTCTTTGTTTTCAGTTCTTTTTGGATAATTTGTATCATTTATGCTGTATTTATTATTTTTCTTATTTGTTTTTGTTATATATACAGTATTAGAAATGTCTGCATTTTCATTGTTTGGAGCCAGGCAGAAAGATCAGCTTCATTGTTTGGAGCCAGGCAGAAAGATCAGCTTCATTGTTTGGAGCCAGGCAGAAAGATCAGCTTCATTGTTTGGAGCCAGGCAGAAAGATCAGCTTCCATTGTTTGGAGCCAGGCAGAAAGATCAGCTTCATTGTTTGGAGCCAGGCAGAAAGATCAGCTTCATTGTTTGGAGCCAGGCAGAAAGATCAGCTTCATTGTTTGGAGCCAGGCAGAAAGATCAGCTTCATTGTTTGGAGCCAGGCAGAAAGATCAGCTTCATTGTTTGGAGCCAGGCAGAAAGATCAGCTTCATTGTTTGGAGCCAGGCAGAAAGATCAGCTTCATTGTTTGGAGCCAGGCAGAAAGATCAGCTTCATTGTTTGGAGCCAGGCAGAAAGATCAGCTTCATTGTTTGGAGCCAGGCAGAAAGATCAGCTCTCATTGTTTGGAGCCAGGCAGAAAGATCAGCTTCATTGTTTGGAGCCAGGCAGAAAGATCAGCTGCATTTTCATTGTTTGGAGCCAGGCAGAAAGATCAGCTTCATTGTTTGGAGCCAGGCAGAAAGATCAGCTGCATTTTCATTGTTTGGAGCCAGGCAGAAAGATCAGCTTCATTGTTTGGAGCCAGGCAGAAAGATCAGCTGCATTTTCATTGTTTGGAGCCAGGCAGAAAGATCAGCTTCATTGTTTGGAGCCAGGCAGAAAGATCAGCTTCATTGTTTGGAGCCAGGCAGAAAGATCAGCTTCATTGTTTGGAGCCAGGCAGAAAGATCAGCTGCATTTTCATTGTTTGGAGCCAGGCAGAAAGATCAGCTTCATTGTTTGGAGCCAGGCAGAAAGATCAGCTTCAGGTAATAAACAATGAACAATGAACAATGAACAATGAACATTACCACAAAACACCAACCAATGAGACAAGAGGAAACCCCATAAAAAGCCTGACAGAGAAAAAACATCTCACCTGTACATTATTGAGCCTCTATCCCGTGCACTCATCTTACCCCAGTCCCCCTCGTAGAAGGCGTTGTGAGCGTAATGTATTGCCAAATCAACATCCTCGGATGAAGCCTTTTGTACCTAAACAAATCAGATACCTTGTAATGTTCTCCATCAACATCTATAACTACTGACAAAGAAGTTACTTAGTAAAGTTGTAAAGTTAGTTTCTTTGTTTGTTTTCCTTAAACAATTGGTGCCAGTACTCGGCGATACAAAAAAAATAGACAAGGAAGCTGTTCAGAAATATCAATCGTCATCTCTGGAGTCGCAAGTCCTCAGACATGACCCTTGCTATCACTTCATCCTGCCTTGTCACCTCGGCCTCCCGTGTCTTTTTGATATCTAATGGTGTGTTGACAAGATTTTTCTGGATGAAATTGATGTGAGCAGCTGCCCTCCTAGTGGTTTGTTTTCTTGCTGCATTGCTTCTTTGAAAGTTAACTTTAATGGACTGTCATCTGGTAGTCGTATAACACGTGCTATCCATCTTAATCTTCTCTTTTTGATTTTAACTGTCCATTCCTCTGCCTTGATTTTATTAAACAGATCCTGGTTTGATGTTTTCTTTGGCCATTTTATTCCTAGAACGTTTCTGCAGTTTCTTCTTTAAAAAGCATCAATTTCTGATTTGTGTTGAGCTTTGATTGTCTATAATTCTAAGTTAAAGAGAAACACAGTTTCCACAAGTGCAGCAAAAATCTTCTTGATTTTGTATCTAGACTAATCATCTTACTTTCAAAATTTTTTCTTAATTTGGAATATGAAACCAGTGCTAAGATTTTCTTCTTGATATATCTTCATCTGTTGCTAGAAGACTGCCTATGTATTTACATTTCCTCCACGCATCATCTCCATTCCTTTTTATGTGATACTCTTCTGTTTTATCTTTATTTGATATGAGGTCAATTTCTTTTAATTCCGTTTCTACTTTGATTTTCAAATCATCTATTTCATCTTTGGTTCTTGCTATCTATGCAATATCATCAGCATATTGCAGGTCTATGGTTGTAGGGAATTTTGTTTCATTAGCATAATTGTGTTCTAATTCTGTTCCCGATAGCAGCTTTTCTGAATCCAGATTTGTATAATTGTGGTCACAAAGTTCTTTTCTCGGTATACTACTATTCCTGTCCATTAATGCTATAGCAAGGTAGAAAGTGAAGAGAACAGGACTTAGGCAGTCTCCTTGAGGTATTCTGTTATTCGTAGAAAATAAATCACTGTTTGCCTTCATATCTAACACTAATTAGATCTTCTAATATTGAGATATTGGACTTGGCCATTCCATGTGGGAAATATGGGAAACCTTTTCTGGATCATTAACACTCAATTTGCTGTGCTAACCAGTCACATCAAGTACTTCCAAAAAGTTTTGACATACATGCATACTTTACTGAAATATATCGAAAATTGCAAATAGACAGTAATTGTTCAAAATAAATCCCAATTATTTTATTAATGATTAATCATTTATTTCAACAGACATATTAACATTAATGGATCTCTAGTTGCAGGCAAAGTTTAACTTAAAAAGGACATGTGTGCACACACGCACGCACTGATATATGATAGACATACGTTTATAAAAAGAGATATATTTTGCTTACTTTCAGTATTTCATATAATTTGCACATACCTGACATATTTCGGTCTCATCGTTTGGGTTGATAGTAGGATACGTGCGCTCGCTCAACGTGTCCACAAACTCGTTATTAATAAATAATTGACTAGGAAAGCGAATATCCATATTATTTACACGCATTGACACCTGGAAGAATTAAAAAATGTGCAAGATTAGAACCAGACTATCTAAAGAGGAACTTTTGATGGTAAAGTAAAACTAGGTGGTGAAAAACAGAACTATAGAACTGAAAACAGCAGTACTAAACATCACACATTCACTACAATTTAATTCTCGCAGTATTATCAGTTCATCAAATGTTATAGAATGAGACAATTCAATCAGAAATAATCACTCATCCACTTACTGATCAATTCAAGGCTGCTTAGCCTACTAACTTAGTCAACTGATTTTGCAAAACTATGTGAGTAGAGGAAGTCGACAAATAAAAATTTGGCTAAAGTTTACAAATCCCCACACACAAGAAATTAGTTCGTGAAGCGAATTAGGATTAGTGTTAGGATTAGGATTAGGGTCAGGATTAGGGTTGGGATTTGGTTCAGGGATAGGGTTAGGGTATTTAAATTGTGTGGGGAATTGTAAACTCCTTCCTTAAGTTTATTTCTTGTAAGTCAATAAGATGCATCAATAGTACTTCTCGTAGAAAAAGACTTTAGAATTTCCCACACAATTTAAATACTCTAACCCTACCCTAACCCAAAAATTCCGAAAATTTTTCTTTGTCTTATCTGGCAACTGGAACTGGTTTTAATAACTGAAATGCAAACTGTGTAAGAAGAGGACAATAAACCTTTTTTTCTAAAAAAATTAAATCAAATACGTACAGCATTATATTCAACTTCTTTAGTTGCACCCCCGCCTCGAGATCTTGAAACCACGGTCCGCACAAATTCGTCGAATGTTGTGGCCATGTAGACGTCCTCATTTTCCAGTGCAACTCCTCCACACTTTTCCTTCACTTCTTCAACTAACCTGGAAAAAGCAACAAGTGAAAGCATCATCACTGTGTGGGACAATCTAACAAGCCCTGCTTTTTGATTGCCCGCAACACATTTACCTTCGTGTATAAGTGAACATTGTTTGAGGCTTTTTCTGTGCAGTATTTCTTATTTGTATTATATCCATTGTAGGCCCTTTCACTAGATATTGTATATGTAACCATTGTAAATGTGCAAGGTGAAATAAATGACTTATGACTTAAATGACTTATGACTTATTATCACGTTAGAGCAGGGGTCCCCAAACTATGGAGGACCATCGACACCTTTATTGAATCCTTGACTTCTCATCGACTCCCGGGCATGTACAAAAAAATAAATATTAATAATAATTAAGTAGATTGCAGTTTCCACATACATTAGCGAGGGGAACTAATACGAAGGAAACTGCATACAAAACCCTGCTTTCCATATATATCAGTAAGGGAAATTGCAGACCAAACTGTTGTTCTGTATGCCTCCCCATTGTGAAAATTCCCTCCCCCCTTAAATAGATTAAAATATTAACATAACTTTTATTACATTAGTTGACATCATTAATGGCTAGGACATGATTGATGAGCATCAGCAAAGGACATTGATATTTGGCTGGAGTTTGATGAGTTTCATTCGTAAGTCTCTACGCTCTTCCGGGTTCCATCTGTTCCTCTGCTTTGTTAGAACTGCATTTGCATGGTTAAAACCAGCTTCAACCAACACGTATGAACTTGGGAATGCAAGTAAAAATAGTTTGCGTATTTATTAGCAGCATTTTCACTGCTCCAATAGTCACTGAGGCTTTTACTTTTGAACAATGATTTAGCTTTTTGACCCCCAGGCACTTATCGACCCTAGGATAGTCCCATTGACCCCCGGGAGCCAATATCGACCAACTTGGAGACCCCTACGCTAGAGCATCATCATCATATCATCACAATTAGTCCACTATGGCTAATGAAATGTTTTGCAATATTGGTTCTGCAGTAAAAGAGTTGGCAATCATATCTAGTATTATGTGATTTGTCATTTTAATAACATGATTCTCGAAGCATATATTCATAATGTTAGTTTAACACGTCTAAGTTCTGCTGGCAACTCATCTTGATTTGGGCATAATGTGCACATTTGCGGTTGAATAGTTTTTTTATTACAAATGCTAACTTTGTCATAGCTATGCTCAAAGCATCCTCAATGTATATGACTATTTCAGAAAACAACATAACAAATGTAAAATTCACTAATAATTATTACCCAGACAGCACCTTACAAAAACTTGCAAAACCTTTCATTATTTCACAGAAGCTCTCAGTAAACGAAGTGTCCTTTTGCTATTCCTTTCGCCGAGTTTTCCAAATTATCATTGTACTGCATTATATTGCATAATATATGTAATGGAATCAAAAAATTGAATTGAAATTATATGTAATGACAAGGTTACTCGTATTGAAAATGGAAGATATTTCTCTCCCCTCGTGGCTCAGTATGAAATTGACATGAGACAATATAGCACAGTGTGCTTGTTCACCTGCAGAGTAAATATGCAAGACTGGATTTGCACAAGTGAACAAAATTTGTGCCAGGTGGACCCAGAAAAAAGTGAAATTTCTTGATCAACTTCAATACCCTAGTTACCTGAGGGTGACATGACACCCTTAGAACATGCTTGGTAAACAAACAACAATTACTAGGAACAATTCTACAGCCACGTGAAAGGCAATCAGAGTTCTTGCTGCTATAGACAAGTTACGCCACCTGTAATGGAGTATGCACGCACAGAATGGCAGATACATTTGTGTCTATTGTTAGGATTGTATGCCAAGTAGTATGAATGATAATCTACGTTTCCCACATTAATACAGCTGTTGCTTTATACTTCACAAGCAGCATATTGATTCATATATCACAGTCGTTATATTTGATGAATTTACTTGGCTTGCATGTGTTCATTCTACATTGTTGTTGAACACAAAAACACTAGATGAACATTTCTGGTGAACAGTTGAATACATACTAAACAGTTGACATGAAGCTACCCTCTTTTTATTTCGCAAAGCTGCACGTTTAGAGAAAGATGCGTGTGCAAGCATTTAGATGATTAATCATTAATCGACAATCACAGGTGTTATTAAACGCTGCAGCATCAACGCATCGATCAATCGGATCTGGGCAGATGATTCTACACAAAGAATGCCATGGCAGGGTAAATACCCGGTTTGTTTGACTAGTGCCAAAGAAAATACGCAGCCATTACGGACACACAATTGTCCAAACAGAGTGTCTTTCTATAATGAGGTAATTCACAGCGTTCTGAATGCACCTGCAATACTCAGGTAATAGCTCAATATGTCAGGTGAGGCATGAAGAACACAACCGTAATGAAGAAGCGTTTAGATGTCCACAAACGAAACTTTTCAGCAAACTGAGACAAATTCGACGAAGTGTTCAAAATCCGAAAACTGTGATTGAAAACTTTTTTTAGAGAATACGCTTCCTTGGAGAATAAAAGAACTAGGTGCACCAATAGTTACAAGCCACAGCGATATACATGAACTGGCATAAATATAAGAAAGAAACCATATGGAAGACAAGAATACTTGGTTTCTGCAGCAGCATGCCACGATAGATGAATCTTAAAAAAATTGACAAAGAAAACTGTATTATAATGTTTCGGAAGACAAAAAACATCATAAGACTGCAAGGTGCTTTGGAAGAAAACGTCCTTTCGAAGTGCATCGTACAGTAATGTGCTACGTGACTAGTGTCTTGTCATGTGAAAATGCAAAGAGAAGTGATCTAGTAAAAGATGACAAGAAAAAGCTAATACAAAAAATATACCATTCTGGAAGAAAACAATGAAAGGACAATGGTGGTCCTTCACTTTGTACATAATAACGTTGACACTAACAATGGACAGGGCACAAAAAATGCTGGTTGCCATCAATCATGATGATCACAATTTAATGGATCACATAAACAATCTTTCACTTATGAAAAGCCCTTTAAATTCTCACAACAACATTGAAAATAGCACCACTGAGAATGGCCTTCAGGCTCGCTTTGTAGTAATCCATGAAAATGACACGTATGTGGATGTACTGATAACACTGTGTGAAAATATACAGAAAGAGAACATTATGCCATTATTGATTATTGATCCAAATAAACAAACAATGGCTGCTGTGAAGCTAATCACAAGTTATGTGCAGGCTTCCGCAATTATAATACCAAATGGAATTCTCACTGAACAGGTATCTTCACATCATAAATTGTTTCTATTGAAATTTAGTCTCGCCTTGTATGGATAGAGGGCAGTGGTAGCAACATAGCTTGCAATTTCCACATTACTACTAAAAAATTAAACCCAATGAAAGGTTTTAAGGTTTACGTTATGATAAGTGTGTTGTTTATATATTTTCTGGACAGAGTTATGGGTGTTCTCTATAAGGTTTCTTGTGAATAATTACGTGTTAATGCATGCACTGAAATTTATTTTAAAATCTAATAAAATTTTAATCATACCTAAGCTAATCTAATTTGAAAATTCAGAGAAGGGTTATTGCTGAGATACTACATGAAATCTGTAAAACATTCACATGGATTAGTGGCTGTTTCGTGAATATGTGTCACCTCTTTCTTGTGTACAAAAGACACCGTTAAGACAAGAAATTTGTTTTGTCACATTTGCTATCTTGTTGGAACATACTGCCATAAGAAACTCCTGTGCAGAAGTAACAGGACCATGATGTGCAAATAATATCTGATGTCTTTTACAGATGTTCCAGGAGAATATATTGTATGTGTACCCGCGAGCAATGTATGCAGTAAGTGCACTGAAACAGATTCTGCAACTGCAAAGATGGAAAAACTGCACAGTGTTGCTCGATCATTCCCGCGACTCTGAATATTTTTTTTATGAGCTTCAACAACAGCTAAACAGCAAATGTCAAGAAGCAGTTGATATAGATGATGATGAACCAGAACACAGCATATCAAAGAAACTCCGAGACCTGAGCGATGAACAAGACCACGTCACTGTGCTGTACTGTTCAAACTACATGGCAAAGAAGATATTAGAGATATCAGACAAACACGTGCAGCTTGTACAGACCATGTGGCTTTGGATCATGAGAGAACAAATGACTGATAATGACATTTTAAAGTTGCAAATCACACGCGAACAATTTGTGCTGCTTGTGAGATCCATAACCGTTTTGCAACCAGAAGAGGTAATCAGTGATGTGATTTCCACACTTTATGAAAATACCAGAAATACTTTATTCATTTCTCGTCCACAGAATTGTTGGGAGCAGACTAGCAACGTACATACTCTGAACAAACACGATACAAATATCATAAGCAACCTAAAAGCAAATCTCCTGTTTCGACCGTCACAGAATAGGACAACATTACCAGTAAAATTTATGATTTCAAAACTTTTCTTCAACAATGTTGTTCACCTCGGAGAATTTTCAACTGTTCATTATAAGAATTCGGGACCAATTTTAACCAACCGCATAAAGCCTCAACGATTAAGGATTGCTACAGTTGCAAGTCCTCCTTTTGTCTATAAATTCCCTCAATACCCATTAAATGAATGCAAGAGAGGCGCTGTCTGTCTAGATGTGAAGACACACGATCCGGGAAAAATTGAGAAAATATTCAAAAGATTTCACAAAGGCCAGTATAACTACACCACGTTTTGCTGTACAGGCATTACCATTGACCTGGTCCAAACACTGGCATTAGAAGCAGGTTTTGAATTTGACATGTACTTAGTTGCTGATGAAAAGTACGGAGGCATCCACAACGGTAAATGGACCGGCCTCATAGGAGACCTCATCAGCGGTGCTGCAGACATGGCTGCATCAGCAATTAGTACTACTACAGAAAGAGAAAGTGTAGTAGACTTCACTACACCTTTCCATCTGTCCCGGTACACCTTTCTGGTCCTAAAACAAACGAAACCACTGACTAGCTTTGACGCTTTCCTCGCCCCTTTCAAAATGAAGACATGGTTATACTTTGTCATTTACGTCCACGTGGTGGCGCTTGCAATCACATTGTTCGAGTGGTTTGGGCACCTGAGAATTCACAAAATTGAATCAGCACAAGCAAAACAACATGTCCACTTCTGGTCATCACTGACCATGTCTTGGAGTCTGTTCTTCAACAATCTGGTTCCATTCCGTACCCCAAGGCTTTCTACCAGTAGAATGATAGGCAACATTTGGGCACTTGTTACCATCATAGTCCTGAGCAGCTACACGGCAAATTATGCAGCACTGTTCACTGAAGAAATACGCGGTCCTGAATTCACCGACATCTTCGATGAGCAGGTACTGTTTCAGAATGTTTCAAGTCAATTCAATTTAGTTCAGTTTGTTCACACAAACTCTTCTAGTACACTGGCAAACAATATAGGCATGGCAATACACTTAGGAAAATCAATTTATGATTATAGGTATTTCAGCAAGTTCTAATGTACCACAACTAGGATTTACAGTAACTTAAAAACATGCAGGATTTTCTGAACAGTCATTTACAGTTTCTCTTTTGACAAGATATAAATCTTAACACTTAAACTTCTCTTTGACAAAACAAATACCCGAAACAAGCACTTTTATCTAATGTGATGAAGGGTCATCGCTTGGAGTTGCAGCCCATTCATTGTCGACTTCATTGTTGACCAGTGTTGCAGAATGTGGGCAAGAAGTCCAGGGATCAAATCTAAATCAGCCCAACCTTGTTGCAGACAAATGATGTAGATGAGAAAAGAAAATTAAGGTGAAAACAAGAATAATGAAAATGTGGAATCAACCCCATGAGTCAGCAGTGCTCCCTTTATGTGCGCTGAGAGTAGCAAACTCTTTAACAAACGTCTAAAACATGCAAATGTTAATAATCATTTATCTTTTAACAGGCACTTGTAAGTACCCTTTGTTCTTTGTGCTTTTAATTTTTTAATTAATGTACCTGTAATCTTTTAATTAGCCCTTTTCATCTATAAAATTTTATTCTGAGGTGCCTGCCTTTGACATTTCATAGTTTTTTTTGTAAATATTTTTAATATTTTTAAATAAAAATTACGTACTAAACTAAAGTAAATTAATTAAAACTAAAAGTCACTATGAATAATTAGGCAAGTCTGCCCAGTAACTGTTTACATGACACTAAGACAAATAAGTGAAAAGGTGTGGCAAATGAGATGTTGATCTCAGTTTAACCATTACATCTTCATCTTTTAAAGTTGCTGAATTACCGAGTCATCACCACAAGTCAAGCCAGCACAGAAAGCATCATAGCTAAGATTAATCCTGTTCTATACAAGCAGACAATACGAATACCGACCCTCGGAGCGGAAGAGATTACAAATATGATCAGGTACACTAATCACTAATTTGGAGTTATTTAGGCAATTGTTCGGCTAAAGTTTAAAATTCCCCACTTACAAGAAATTAGTTTATGAAGCAAATTACGGTTAGGGTTAGGGTTAGGGTCAGGGGTTGGGAACTTGGGATTAGGATTAAGATAAGGGTTTGGAAATAGGACTGCAGATAGGGATAGGGTGAGCGCTAGGGTTATCGCTAGGGTTAAGACATTAAAATGTGTAGAAAATTGTAAACACCCTCCAAGTTTTCTTAAAATGTTTTAAAAGAAAACAGGATGATTTTTTTGTATCCACTACATTTTGAAGTACAGTAAAAAGTATACATTTTTACACCTATAATAATTTCAAAGCATTTCTGCTAATTAAATAATGGATTAAAAACTTAATTAATGGTGTGGGCAAGTCCAACTAGCGATGACTTCATAACTGATCATTATTTTTTACAGCACAAGCATTCCACGAGCGTGTTGCACATGTTTGCAAAAGCTGAAATTGAAGTACAGTGCTACTGTGCAACATTCATTACAATATACAAAAATTTCAGCAAGTTTAAAATTCAAATTTCAAGTTTGTCCCTGTAAGCACACGTGAGCTCACGAATATGTAGGCTACATCGCAACTGACAGCTCTGAACTGAGAGGTACAGCACCTGTTTCTTGAGCAATATGTTTCCGAGATGCAGGTGATAGTGTACATCTAACTAGAGAATGACAAAACGCGTGCTGCAGCGAAAAACTAGTTCCGCAAATGCAAAATGACGTTTGTGTGGTAACAATTCTTTCACGCAAGTCTCTCTTGAAAAAATAGTAAGTTCCCTTTCAATATTTACAGGGCAGATTGTTTTGAACTATAGTTTAAGATAGTCACAAATGGTGACTGTTATCTCCTCACGACTTCTTATGCTCCTTGTTGTTTTTTCTTGCTTTCCATCTTTTTTTGCACGCTGATCATTTTCTATTTTCATTTTTCATTCTTTATGTTCTGTTTATGTTATTCTTGCTACATTAATAATGTTCTTGCAATTAGACATTTACTAATAAAGTGTTACTGACAGGAATGGATCAGCAGACGTGTTTCTCTACGATGAACCGCTAGCCAATTACATAATAGGCAATGAGCCAAGCTGTACTCTGGGCACAGCAGGAAAACCATTCGGTGTAGATCTGTATGCCATTGCTTTAACAAAGGGATCATGGTTAGAGGTACAAAGAATTGTTAGTGACTAGCTTAGTCCCACCAGGTGGCACACACATCAAATTTCAGTTCTCAAGCATTCTGCAACCTCACAGGCAAGCTGGCTTCGTTTGCCATCAGTCCCAAACACAACAGTAGTATTACACGCAATGATACAGCAGCGTTCTTGTGCCTCGCAATGCACATATTAAACTAGAGGGTATTACAGTCATTGAAAATTAAGCACTTTTGGGTGCAATAAAGCTTTTTTTCACATGAACGAAAGAACATATTTATATAAAAAGCACAAGAACTACAATAGCAGCAGAAGAAAGATCAGCAAATCACACAAATTAACTCAAATTTTTCCCTTCATTTTTTTAATAATTTGAATTTGACACCCAAAAATGCAGAAGTTTCAGGGGCATAATTTGCCCAGAGACATCTATGTGGGGTGAGATGAGCCTCAGCTTTCCATGTTTCACACTCAATTTAAATCAAATGGTTGGCAGCTCTGGTTAAAGCGATATTAGCTTAAAACTTTTCCGGGCCCACAATAATTTTTACAGCACACAGTGGAGGTACAAAAGACGTGCCATACTGGATGTCATTAAAACTTAAACTGACATGCTTAAACTAAACTCTAAAACCTTGCTGGGCCATGCTGGTTCACCATGACAGTGTATAAATATCATATATATATATATATGTATATGACCACTAGGGGTGAGCATTCTCTACCAGATAGTGAAATCGAATCGAATCAAATTTGTGACTTTTGAATTCAAATCAAGCCAAACTTCAGTATTTCGAATGCTAATAGAATTCGAGTTGAGATTGCAAGATTTTCGAAAAGGTTTTTGAACCACCAGTAAAACCACAAATAATTTGTGTAAAATTGTGCACAGAAATCACAGCTAATTGCATGTTTTAATCGTTTCAGTGATAAAGAACGTAGGTGATTGAAGTACATAATTATTCTAATCTATAGTTTTAGGTTCATCTATAGCGAATCATCTAAAAAAACTCCTCGAAACGAAACAACTAAAAAAACTCTTCGAACTCGATTCAAACGTTCTATGCTCACCCGTAATAGCCACTGTAACGAACAAACTTTAATGAGTACAGCGTAGCAAACCTGCTGTACATACTCGAAAACGTTTGTAATCTGTCTTGCTGAAAAAGCAGCAATCATTCCAGTGCTCATGTACGGACTCAGGTAGAGGAACCTGACTGATAAAACAGTAATGATCAATAAGATTCTGTGTAAGTCTAGGAGTTTTACAACACTGAGCATGCACAGTTTTATATAATTTTGCAAAAAGTTCACTATCTAGTATGTCTCTTGGTCTGCCCTCGTCCAATACATCATTTCTTCTTTCCAGCCCGCGAAAAGGCAATCCCTTCCCATCCTATATGTGTATGACTTGCTATGGTGTAATATAATCCGCTTTGGTGTACAAGAAAAAGTCTAGTTTGCTTCACACTGGTGTAATCTGGACTGATATGGTTTGCTCTGGCGTGGCTCGTCTGAGCTGGTCGAGGCTCTTCTAGCCTGACCCGACACGTCAGACAAGGTCTATCAGATTGCCTTACTTCCCACTTTGCCATACACTAATAATGGATTTCACTGTGAAGACTAAAACTAGAAACCGTAAATAAATATGATGCAATACTCGTACTCAACAGGCACCAATGTCAAAGATGATAGGCAACTACGAGTACAGTGGGTTGGTAACTGAGTGGAATCGTAAATGGTTCGGAAGTTTGCCGTGCGTTGAGAAGGAAGGTCTCCGAGAACCAAAAAAGGTAGATAACAGTAGCATTTAATGAATAATCTAATCACTATGGTAATGGTTGCTTTTACTTGTCTACCAAGTTTTACACTATTCCAACAAACCTAAACTTACTGTGCACTACATGTGAGTTGTGGTACTTGAGTTTGTGCAAACTCTTTTGCTTGTTTCGTGTCACTTCTTGCATAAGATCCTTCGTACTTTACGATGACTTAAAGTGATAATAATTACAGAAACCCGATTTTGACCAATATTATACTTACTGATAAAGTGAATTGGAAAGAGCTTGCAATTCCCCACACAATTTAAATACACTGACCCTAACACAGCCTAACCATAATCTAAACCCTAATCCTAACCCTAACTGTAACACTAATCTGCTTTACAAACTAATTTCTTGTGTGAGGAGAGTTGTAAACTGTAGTCAATGAATTTAGCATAGATTCTTTGCTTCTCCTTTAGTTAGCCATAAGCCACATGAGCGGCCTGTTTCTTGTACTCGGATGCGGGACTATTGCGGGTGTTTTCATCATGCTCACTGAATGGATCTACATTGTGTGGATCAAGCCAAAGTTGTTGTCCAGAAACTACAGGATCCAGCCGGAAATGCCAAAACTAGCAGTGGTCTCGACGCTTTACAGGGTGTGTATACTATTACTATATGTACGGTAACAGTTCACTGTATCAATGCTGAAATAGCTGATCTATTCTGTACACCTTGACATATTTTAGCGAATAACAAGACCTCAGCGGTGCTGAAGTGAATTTGAGCACTTGTTTCCTATTGTAAAAACTAAATTCTTACTTGGAATAGTTGGAGGTGCAAGCAAAACCAATTTGGTATTACTAATAACACATAGTGCTTCATAAAGCATAAAGCATAAATGCAGTTTGGCGATTGTCTTTCTGATAAAAAAATTGTTGTACACGTTATAAGTATGTGCCATTTTACTGCAGACTGTCTGTTATTACAACTAATTGTTATCTGTAACAGTTATGTGTTACCTGTAATTGTCTGTAACAGTTATGTGTTACCTGTAATTGTCTGTAACAGTTATGTGTTACCTATAATTGTCTGTAACAGTTATGTGTTACCTGTAATTGTCTGTAACAGTTATGTGTTACCTGTAATTGTCTGTAACAGTTATGTGTTACCTGTAATTGTCTGTAACAGTTATGTGTTACCTGTAATTGTCTGTAACAGTTATGTGTTACCTGTAATTGTCTGTAACAGTTATGTGTTACCTGTAATTGTCTGTAACAGTTGTGTGTTACCTGTAATTGTCTGTAACAGTTATGTGTTACCTGTAATTGTCTGTAACAGTTATGTGTTACCTGTAATTGTCTGTAACAGTTATGTGTTACCTGTAATTATCTGTAACAGTTATGTGTTACCTGAAATTGTCTTTTCCAACAATTAGTCCATTACAACTAATTCAGGTTACAATAAACACACGTACAACAAAGATGGCTCATATCTGAACCAAAACTCTTGTCTGAATCTTTTCAGTTATTACACATTAACTTTCATCACAATTAGTTTGATAAAAAACGAGTTACTGCACACACTTCTTTTAACATTATTTCATGATACTTTTGCAGAAATACAAGGAAAATCAACCTCTAAAAGGAAGAGACACATTGGGAACATGGTCATGGAAATTTCACGTATGGAAATTACTTAACAGTTAATTTGATTCAAGAAAACACACAGACTGTAAGACAGTCACTGAACTAGATATACTGAATTACTTATTTTTTTAATATGAGTTATATGAACTTTTATCGTATCTTTGCCTTTCTTGGTTTCTGGTGCAACTGACCTAGAGTTTTGAAGTCATTCCAAGTCTGTACAATGTCCATTATACACCATATACTGTTTCCCGGGGTGTTTTCTGCTTCCCATATTACATTATTTGTAGTATTCAATCTTTCAGCAGTATACTGCATTCAAAATTATTTGTTAAATTTAAGTTTGTTTTTGATGATGTTATCATGTCATCTGACACTGGCTGTTATTTTTGCTCAATTTTAGGCTTGTTATAGTTTATGTTAGTATGTGGCTTGTAAGGGGTGATGCTATAGGGTTTTACAATGTTCATTCATTTAAGCTCGGAAGATGAAGGAATAAAAGTTGTAGAGAAGCAACCAAAATCCAAACATCACATTTTTGAAATGATGACTCAGATTTAACTGGGTGGTATAGCTCAATTGTAGCGTGCTTGTTTCCCACACAGGAGTTTGATGGTTCAACTCCCAACCAAGTCATGCTAAAAACTTAAAAAATTGTACCGCTGGTTCTTTGACCAAGCACGGGGGTTTATGTAAATAAACACAGGTAATAATAATAGGGACCACCTAGGACTTAAAGTCCACATTAAACATTCCCGCAATTCCTGTGGGCCAGATGCAGTTTGGTCAAGGAGCCAAGTACAGTAGGACCTAATAATGATTTTTTGCATCCGATTTGCGCACATCATTACTACTGCACTACTACACTCAAGAAACTATTTTAGAAGTTATTAAAATTTATATTAAAAACCATATATTTCGTCATGTCCGACAGTGACATTAAGTGATAACGGTCTTGTAAGGGTTAATGCTATCCGATTTAGAGGAAAAAACTACCAGCACTATCTTCGCGATATTGGCAGCACTTTCATTACGTTGACAAACCTCTTCGCCGCACAAGATCTCTCGGCGGGCCGCAGTTTGCACACCCCTGATGTAGAGTGTTATTTCTGGACTATGTCCGAAACAAAATTATTATTATGTAGATTGAAGTAACAAAGAAGTCCATTTTGCAAAAATATTTTTGTTGTTCTTGCTTATTTACTCTTGGATACAGTTTTCTTCTGTTTGACATTTTCCAGTAATTTGCTAAACTGTTAATTGCTCCTTCAGGATCCTTCACCACGCAGGCAATCCATTATCAGCAGTGAGAAGCCACAACCAATCTCATCAGAGACCAACCATACCCAGTGCCCTAGATGTGCATGGAAGTTTGTTGTGCAACGACCCCGAGCAGCTAGCATGCCCGCCTCCTTTCAACCAATCTATCAACTGCCTTCCACGTCGGCAAAATTCAAAGTGCCATCGCCAGTGATGAGCGAAGCGGAGGAGGAGGAAGAAGAAGAGGAGGAGAGCGACATTGGGGCAGTACCGGCTCTGACGCTGAGGCAGGATATTCAGATTTACACCAATAAACAAGTATCAGTAAAGAAGAGACAAGTGAATTACGGACGTAAACAACAATAACGATATCAAGCAAGACCAGATTCAGCCGTTTCTAAAACAATCAGTTCAGGTGTCCTTAGAGAAGAGCAGTCGGGGTGCCGGTCATGGCCCGTGACCTTCAGGAGGTCCCAAGTGCTGTACAGTTACAAATAACGATATTGTAGTAAAAATTACAAAATGATGTAGTCATTCAGAAATGGTTGTTTACAGCAGGGATGTTACCGAAACTAAAATTACAAACTGAAGCTGAAATTTAGGAAACATAGGAAACCGATACCGAACCGAAATTATTTTTGCAAAACCAACTACTATCAAAACTGAAAAAAATTCTGAAATAAATAAAATACTTTGTTTTTGCTTCTTCGCTTATACGTTGCTTTGACACAAGTTTGATGATACAATCTTAACCAAATGAAATCGAACAATGTTTACGGTTAAAGATTACTTCAGAAAGATGCTTCAGAAAAATCGACAAATTTTATTTTGTAAATCTCTTGTTGTGCCTATTTCACACGCTATCAAATTTAACTTGCTTTTATTCAAATTACACTTTGATATTTCGGTTGATTGTGCCTGGAAACCTTAAAGCTTGACAGTCGTCAGCAATGAAGATATGCCGCATTGCCGTTAAAAACGTGCTACAAATGGCACAAACAAATATATATATATATATATACGATATTTGCGCTATATTTGAACTATGTTAGCCAAGATTTTTCAGCGATTTTTAACATCTAGGAACGAAAAGGTAAGCTGAATAACTACTACTAAAACCTCGGAAAAATGGTACTGAAAAGTATCGAAACTTTCAGCCACGAAACTTAATAATATTTGACGAAAATGAAACTGAACCCAAAGCGCAATTATTGGCATCCACGAATGAATATAGCTGCACTTTTCATGCTTGTTTCAAAATGTTACTAAACGTATCAATAACAAACAAAAGTTTTATCGACGCCATTTGTGTCATTGTATATGAAAACATTTTTACGAGGAAGGCTTCAAAGAAATTGCCGTAATAACTTTTGGGTTATTACAGGGGTGTTTGAAGCCAATTTTGTCCTCTTCGTAAGATGTGCAAAGAGAAAATTTCAATGACAAGAACAGTGGCGGCTCGTGTATAGATGCTGTGTTACCACAGCACCCCCTGTTTTCACTCATTATTATCGATAATATTCAATATAAGTTATTTCCTTTAGTTATTTCTTTATACTTGTGCGGAACAGGAGCACGTGAGGGTAATAATGCTTACTTCACAACACAAGCACAAGAACAACAGGGTGCTCACTGCCCCAGCAGGGTAGTGTTTGGCTGTTGTGCACATGTCTGAGATAAACACTGGGCTAGCGTCTGCTGCTAGATAGAGAAAGTACTGTTGCCCACACAGTTTCCGTGCTTTCCGTGTACCATCATATTCTTGGATGTGATCAAGTGTAGACTTAGCATGTGTGCTTAAAGCATACATATTTTAATCATGGACGCTTTGCATCCCCAAGAAATAAGTTCTGTGATTGTAAGTGAACTACAATAGCTTCATTAGTAGCTTTAATTCTAAATGGTACCAATGGAAAAATTAGCTTTGTGGCTGTGAAGTAAATACATTGTTTTGCTCCATTGTTTAGGATTTTATCAAGTTTATGTATAAATTTTCATATCTTTGTTTGTTTAAAATTACGATTACAAATTACAAGTTTATAAAATTACATAATTATGTCAGTTTCATTCTGCACAGTATTCTAACAATGGTTAAAAATTTACTGCGGCGAGTTTAGTAGCATGCTGCTTGTCATCTTAATGCATTTAATTGAGAAAAAATCCGCCAAATTCAATAACAAGAATTTTATGATGAAATAAAAACTTTCATCAGCAAAATTAGAGCTTTAAAATTATGGTGTATAAAACACTTTTGTTGGCTTTAAATATCTTAATAAATATTGCTGTATTTCTTACACACAAAATAATCATTTAACAACTGAGAAATCAGTATTATTACTTCTCGAAAGATTTGGACTTTTTAGGTAAATTCTGTCTTCTTGAATAAAGACATTAACACTTACAGCAGAATGCAAATAAAGATTGCTGGTTGGTGTGAGGATCGAGTTCGTTCGAGTTTGAACGTTGGAATTCAATTCGAACAATTTTTTTCAGTTCAATGTAAATTCGAACCTAAAATTATAGCTTCGAATAATTCAGCATTTACATACGTTTTTTATCATTAAAACGTTGAAACGTCACACAATTTAGCTGCAATTTCTGTGCACAATTTTTAAAAACAACTTATTAGTATTTTCACTATAAAACAAAATTCAGCTATATGCATGACCTTTGTGAGATCGCTTTTTGTTAGTGATTCGAATTCTCAAAAATTCGGTTAGATAAAAGTCACAAGTTCGATTCGATTGTAATTTATTTTCTGGTAGAGAATACTGACACCCGATTGCCAGCAATCATATAAGCTGACTTACCTCGTGACATCCATAGAACCAGCCCCTGATTTGAAGAAGTCCGTGGAACCCTCAACAGTGGTTTTCAAAATGGCTTCCCAAACAATCTGCGTAAATAAAATAAAGCTGTATTACAGCATCAGTAAGTGTTTATAACAACAACATCAATTCTATACTTCCCATACTTCTGTTATAATTATATGCCTTGCATTGACAACAGAATAGCTGAGTTGGCCGTGCATGGCTTCGAACACAATAGCAAACATAAGATCCATGAGGCAGAACATTAGGAATTTTTACTGCCATATAAGTTGCATTACTTTCACATTGCTAGCCATTTGTAATTCATCCTCCGTGAAGATGAGTGCCTCCTCCTCTTGGTCCTGCCCAAATTTGTGAGCTTTTACCATCTTTCCATCTTCAAGCTCCAAACTTCTAATGTTCACCTGCAAATGTTAATCAAATAATCAGCATGTGTCCAAACTTCTGATGTTCACCTGGAAATGTTAATCAAATAATCAGCATGTGTACATAAATTAACCCTGCAAGACACTTGCTGTCAAACTTCACTGTTTATGTCTTTATAAACTTGCACATTTTGCTCAGATTGGCATTGAAACATTTCAAATTTAGCGCTGTATAAACATCTTGCAAAAAAAGAAAAATGAAACAAGTGACATCCCGCGACATTGTGCATGTGCGACTGTTGCTGTACTTAGTTCTAATTACACGTGGGTATGATAGTCGTTTCTTTCTTGCATTAAAGTTGCTCAATTTCATTTAATTTTGGTTCGTTCTTTTTCTAAATGTTTAAATGTGACTTTAACTATAATGTAATTTTTTATATGATTCTCATACTGGAAGCTGGAATTGGTGTCATTCAGCATTAAACAGCAGTGCATACTCAAACTTAATGTCTTATCAAGGATATCCCTCTAAGATGAGCCACTGAACCAGCCGAGGTGTTTCAGCCATGTTTCAATGTGAATACATCTTTCCTCTACAAGCTAAATCAGTATGACACTTGAAATTACATACAGCAAGTGTCAAAACCAGCTGGCCATGCTTTGTAATAACTCAGCCATAATCCCACCACAAAGTTGTTTTAACTTAATTCTAAATAATAGCGTGCTGGAATCTTGACATTTCCTAGACTTTCTGCATTTTCAAATGAACTAAATGATGATGATGATGATGATGATGATGATAATAACAATAATAATTACTATCATCTTATACTTAGTTCAATTGAAAATGTAGAAAAAATCTAGGGAACATCATGATTCAAATAAATCATTCTTGAAGCAACATGCCATGGTACATTGATGAATTAATTTTAAACTGCTGTTTAAACTGATTTTTAAACAAGCTGCTTAAATGCAGCCATAATTGTTTTAAATTCAATTCAACATCAAGAATCAGTTTTCACATATTGTAATCTCTGATACTGTGAAACATAGAAACAACACATTTTGGTAAAGTTTAGTTTCTCGTACCACCCCACCGTCGTTTCCAAAGAGCAACATTCCCTCATCGTGCACCAAAGCCGGACGACCCATTCCGGGAATCTCTACCTCTCTGGCTCTACGAGGTAACGGCCGCCTCCACATGGTGGACCCGTAGAACGTCACCATCTAGAAGCAACGATTTCAGTTATGCAGCCAATTATTACAACAATCGCACGATTTCAGTTATGCAGCCAATTTTACAAGGGGAGTATCATGACATTCTTGAGGTAGCACCAACTTTGAAATCTTAGTCAGTTCAGATAACTGCAGTCAACATCTTTATAGGAAACATACGTTCAAACTCTGGCAGCATGAGAAATTTACAATCGCGCATTCAGCCAGGGCCAAATTATGGTCTTATGGAGGCCCCCTCAGACTGGGCCATCCCTAACTTAGCCACACCTGGCTTGAATATTTTTACTAGTAATATGCTTTAGCGACATTTCTTTTGCTTAAAGTAAACTTTAAATAAACAAGAATAGCTATCTTTTGTTTGTCAATAAAAACATTCTTTGAGAAATATCACCATTTTACAATTTATTGCAAACCAAATCAGCACGTATTTCAACGCAGCTGTAATCAGAAAACAGATTTTTTAATAACCACTAGATAGCAGCTGTAATAAGAAAACAGAAAAGAAATTAATATGAGTTTGTGATATTGATATCTTTTAACAGAGCCCTGTTAATCTATAATCCAGCCCTGGAGATAACACTTATCTCACTAGTATTTGCAGAATCATCTTAACTCTGGCTAAAATTTTCTAATTCTAGGATACAATTGTGTGCCTCTTGACCCATAAAACTAGGATCATGTTGACATTTTCTTATGCTTTTTAACAGTTTTGTCTTGATATATAAAACCCAGCATTTGCCCAGCTTTTGCATTTAAATTACATATAATGTATTTAGCTGAAACTGAAAAAACAAATAAACTAAGATATAGCTAAACAATTTAAGATAAAACTACTGACAAATTCTTTGCATTCTCAATAATGTCACTATACAAAAACAAACAAAATTACTAGTTAGACTGATAAATATCAGAACCATATTATTAAGTGGAAAAATGTTCATATAATAAAAAAAACACTGATTATAGTCGCATTAAAATGTTAATGTAAAAGTGAAGTGTTTTTCTGATATTTTAAACCTCATACATAACAGATTAAAGAAAGACTAAATTTACAAAACGTAAAATGAAGGTTTTTCTGATGCGCTGGTGAACAAAGAACTTGAGCATTTAATATTAATTTTATGTCATGAATATGTTTAGATCACTAATCCTAAAATTCTAAAGCATTAATCACTGTATTGCCTATGATATAGTATCATAACTAATAAAGAGTTAAAGAAGCAACTACCATAAGCTCACTCATTTTAACTTTCAAGTCACATTATATCACACTCAAGAAACAGCCTACAAGAAATAACATCATGCGATTTGCTGGGCCGAGTATTTATCTGCAGCAATCCTTTTAGCAAATGGAACTACTTGTCTAAGCAATCAGCTTCATCCCCCAACAGCAATTAAGGGTATTAAACTATCTATTTATTGCAGTGCTCTGGACAAGCATTGTTACATTAAGTGTCAGATAATCTGAAAACACTAAACTCAAGTTTCAGCATCATCAACCCAAATCATAATATTAATCTAAGCAAAACGTTTAGTTAAAAAACCCTGTCTAGCAGTTGAAGTGGCACACCAAAAAGGCAGCTATGCAATATTAGGCAATAACTACAAAAACCAGTCTTATTTCAATACTGGCTTCACCTACCTTGAATCTAGATGAGACTACTAGTCACTTACTAGTCAGACCATTGATTATCATCTATTCGTTCTCTTTCTAGAACACATTAAGCTAAAGTAAACTTTACTCATAACATGGGGTCGCCCAGAAAAACCGTCGCCCAGACCAACTCATTGCATTCATTTGGGTAGAGGCAGTTGTAACAGAGTCTCATCTCATTTTGTAACCTAGTTTCACCTCTTTTCAAAGAGTTATAATCTGTAAGGTCCTGTGACAAACACATAAGATAGGTTCGGCATTAATTATAATACCAAAATTTTAATAGATTTCATTATTTTTACAGTAAATTTATTCACAATTTTTATCTTCTTGATCTCCCAGAAGGTTAGTGTTTGTCATATAAGTGTTTATGTAAAATTTGTAATATAAAAGTTAATGTGTATTTAACTGTTCATAACTGGAGGAGCATCATGAACTGTACAATCCTACCTGAAACTTTGTATCTTTTAAATTTCGTTGTTTACAGCTATAAAATTTTTAATAGTATATTCCTTCTCTAAAAAGCACCACTAGGATGTTTATTTTTACACTGTTCAAAGAACGACAGATTAAAAATGACTATTTTTTGCTCATTGCTAGAAAACTACATAGAAAAAACATCCTGGAAGGATTTGATGGCACCTTGGAAGGAAAAAAAGCAAATTGTTTTGTTCAGGCTTTAGAAATTGCTAAATTTGGAAAAGGAAATACGATTAAAATTTAACAAAAGTGAATTATGGCCAGTGTTAATTAGAGCAATTAAGACCATTTCACACAAATGACTTGCAGCATTATTGTTTCAGAACAAAAATTCTCTGCTGCATTCAACATGAAAATGAAAGAAATTATAGCTGGTGCATTCCACTTAGATAGATGCTATGCAATGCATTGACATAAGCGTCCTTTTCACGAGAAACTGGACCTAGTTACCACTTTCAAAGGAGGAGAACACGGCTATACCCTGATGCTGGTCTGTTTTAAACACCTCTCCACAAGAATGGAAAACTGAGAGTTCAACTGAGGAACGTCTTTTCTGGACAACTATTGCACTTATTAGTGTATTTTTGTTCTTAGTACCAAAGATTCGCGTTACTTACCTTTCCATCAATTCTACTCCAAGCTCCCGGGTAATGATCGCAACCTCTTATCCAGTTATGCAGAACTTTGGCTGATTTATTCCAGTCTTTGATCTGTAACACACCACAAATGTTTTGTCACTGCAAAATATATTATACACTGCATTTGTTTATTTTGGAGCAAAGTGAACGGACGAGTGGTTACAGTAGGAACATTGTGGGTAATGAAACCACTGCTAATTCAAAAATATTTATTTATACCATTAATTCGTACTCTTATACGGTACAACAATTACACAAAAAATAACACATGATAAGAATTACAATATAAATTTGTTCAAGCTGTACAGTAAAGGAAATAAAGGTTTGGTAATTTGTTAAAGCAAAGTAAAAAGATAGTAAAAAGAAAACCGTAGTAGTATATTAGCCTTATCTGAATTAGCATAGCTGCCAAGAAAGCAGAAAGTTTTGGGTTCGATTCCTAAAAGAAGCATACAATTTCTTTCTAATTTAGTATTGTTTAACACGTGTCTATTGGACTGCACTGTTAAATATACAGAAGAAATGTTACCTCTCCAGTTTCTTTTTTCTGCAGCATGGCATCATATGTGGCTCCCTCTTCTGACTGTGGTATCCTCGGTGCACGTCCGTCGGCTACCAAGTTCACAGCTTCTACCTAAGTTGAGAATAAGAATAAAACTTGCAATTTTTCTGAACTTTCAAAAACAAATTGATCACATTTTTGTCATAAAAACACTTATATTATATTATTTTCTCATATATATATATATATATATATATACAGTCAACCCTCGTTAAACCGGACCCCGTTAGCCCGGATATCGGATAAGACGGACGTCATCCGTGGTAAAGGAAACGGACCGATTTCCGAGCGAGCCGGAGCGCTAAACACAACGCGGCCTACCAACTCACCACGAGCCATTGACAGGCCGAAGCAGCTCGCGGTGCCGCCCAGGCTGCTACGATTCCCGCCAAAATTCAGTTTGCTTACCCCATCGAATACGTATACTGCACTTTTTTATTATTTAAACTGTATAATAATTTCTTTATCCTCACAGGTTAACTACTTTAAAGTAATATACAGTATAGTATATAGTGCAATGTATATAGGCCTTATTAAGGTGATTATTCCTGTATAATATAGACCATATATAGGCATATAGGATAAATCGGACAATCGGCTAAACTGGACCCCCCCCCCCCCCAATTAGTCCGGTTTAACGAGGGTTGACTGTATATGAGAAAATAGTATAATAAGTGTTTGTATGTATGATATGTATGTGTGTATGTATGATGGCCTGTCTTTCTGTCATACTTGATAGAAAAACAATGACAAAGGATTAACGGATCAAATAACAAATTACTTAGAGGATTTCAAAGTAAAAAGTTATTTATGAGAACGTCTTGTTCGGATCCAATTTGTCCAATTTGTCCAGTTTAATCCTACGTAATTCAATTGTGTTTGTTTTCTACTAAATATTACAAGAAATCAGGTTATAAAAATACACAGTTAGGGAGGACAAAACAAAATAAAAACCAAATTAAGTAATCTACGTTTATGCTTAATGAAGCCACAACAAATAACAATGGTTGAGCTTAACATATTTAAGGCTGTAAGTATTTTTTGAACTATTGTTGAAAATTAGACACAACAAATAACCTACATCTAAAACGGGTATTGTTTTCCTTTAAATAATTCCCTAATCACGCAAGTGGAAGTACTAACCATGGCCTTGATTCCCTCCGGATACATGAACCTATTGTACAGGGTGTCTACTGTGTCATCTGGACGAACATAGCACTCACGTTGCAAGAGTAAGGGCCCTGTGTCCAAACCATCGTCCGCCCAGAAAATTGAAAATCCAGCCTTTTTGTCACCTTCTATCAACGTCCTAAAAGTATGTGATGTGCTTTTAAGTAACTGAGATACTCATACAAAACTAATGACACTAATGACAAATACTCATACTCAGTTTCCAAGCAAGATCATTGCTAGTAAATCACTCTGTGCACAGACTAATGCATAATTTAGTAAAGTCCATGTAAAACAACTGAAGTTACTGAACTGATGCAGCAGATAGCTTTGCTTTACCCACATCACATAATGATTTAGCTAAAACGTGTTACTATGGTACACTTAACCTTTGACCTGCAATAACTGTGAGTGCGCAAAACGAAACTATGAAAAGGTTTATTAAGTTAAATTAAAGAAAATGAAATTCTCAAAACTGTTTATTTCTTAAACATTTAGTCCAAGTAAAAAAAGGTACAACATTCATATGTTCAAGTTCCAATCTGAACTTTTAGATTCTATTCCTCCTAAAAGTTGAACCTAGACATTTATTACTATATATGGCCAAGAAGCCATATCATGCAGTTGTGTAAGGCTAAAAACGACTAGCCAAAATCAGGGCAGCACTCAAGAAACAAAAGTGAAGTATGCACACAATATTTAAATGGTTAAGAAACTACACTTACCAGTTAATAGCAGAAGCCCCTCTGTGTCGAGGTAAGATGGATGGATGGTAGATTATGCTCTGATGTTTGGGATGATAAATGGCTTCATTAGGAATAAACTGCGAACAGTACGGTAGCACATTGAGATCCGCGTCAACTGATTTGTACTGCTCCAATACATCCGGTAAAGCTACACCTTTCTTCCGCCATCGCTGAAACTTGTACACTTTGATTCCATCCTTTTCCGCCTCGCTAGCTATTATATTAGAAAAACACTCATTACTGAAACATTCATAAATTACCACAGTACACAGAGATGTAGCAAGGCGGGGCGACAGTGGGCAATCTCCCCTGGGCGCAAGGGTCAAAGAGTGCAAAATTTGTCTAGAGTTCAATAATTGTTAATCATTACTAGTAATCCAACATTAATAAAAGCAATTACAACAAAATTATTTAGTCAGATATCAACGTTAGCTGAAGGCTAAGGTCGTTACTTACCGGCGTGTGTAGGGTGTCATGTGGCTTAGCAAATTTTCACTTTTGGGAGAAACAGTTTTTCTAATTACCGATTGTATAGTTGTGAAAACCTGTAGTGTTCTGCATTTTTCATAATCTTTCCATGTTTTAATGCTGGAGCTGAATGTTTAAGGACTGGTTAGGGCAGCAAAGTTTTTTTTGCCCCTGGGTTCCATAAGCACTTGCTGAGATACCGATAGTACTGACTAATTTTACCTGATTCAAATCAATCTGCATATTATATTGAAAATGAAACACACATGAAACAAATGAAACATTTAAACTGTATCAACTTTTTAACTTCAGAAGCATACAAAATTTTACGCAACACTTACGTTCTATGCGCTCGCTCTTATAAATAAAGAACAGCCATTTTAAGTGAATGTCAGTAACTGGATAACATTGATTGTAATCACGAAAACTGAGAATGACAAATATTTTTTACTTTTACACATTTGGCAAATAAAGCTTTGATAAAAAGAAACTGTACTGGAAGGGCAGTTCAGAGGTCGCATGCTTGCTTTCCATGCAGGAATTCAATTCCAGGAAAGGTTCAATTTCACCAGTGAGAATTGGGAAAAGTAAAATATGATGCTGCTGGTTTGCCGTCGTATTAATAATAATAACCATTGTATAATTTCATACACTGTTCACAATATAAATTTAGGAAAACACCAGCAATTAATTGGCACAGAGTCTGCTAAATAACGAGTGAATGTAAAGAGACAATAGCTGAATCACTGGTCAACTTATATATTTGGGGCTATGAAGTTAGGCACCACTCGGCCTAGATAGTAAATGGATGTGCGACAGCTTTGAAAACTGGTTCAGTATGGTTTTGTCTACCATGCTGCACTACTACTCTCTTGGCAAAAGTATAAGAATGAAACATTTTAACGTTTCTAAGACGCCTATGCCAGTTCAGTGTGTAAGAGGATTATTTTTGATAATTAGCCAAGTTCCAGTTCTGCCACAACAATCAAGCTATTAGTAAGCCTGCTTAAACAGCGTTACAAACTGCATAACAAAGCAAACAAAAGGTTGCATGTTGAACTGCATAAAAAAGGAAAGCAACATTAGTGGCCGGTAACAAAGTGACAGGAAAAACATCACAATTACTTTTGACTAAGGCTAAGGTTCATTTTTTCTGTGTGACATTTTTACCTGGATTCCATTTATTTACTATTTCTCAAACAAACAACAAAACACACGTAAGCTATGTACCAAGTCCTAATTCGAGTACAACAATGACAGATACAGCACATATCTGCAGTTAGCCAAAGGTCAATTGGTCATGGAATCCAGAAAGTCAAAAACCCGTCCAATCCAACATATACTTGCCCAGTGCATCTGGTCGGCCCGCAACATCGGGAATGGTAAAAACTCCAGCTACCTTGTGACCTTCTTTTAGCAAGCCACGATACACCTGTACTGCAAATGGACTTTGCCCAATTATCGCAACCCGTAGCTTGTCATAATAACTCTGTAAGTAACAAGAAAGTTCATACAATTTTCCTATCACATTTGCGGGATGGTCAGCAAATTTATACATAAAGTGTAAGTAAAACTCAAAGGTCTACAAGGCTAGACGATGACGGAATGTAGTGTCCTAATTGTCTAGGGCACCTGCAAAGTCAGCAGAATGTACCCGGTTCAAGCTCAAGCTGCATTCCAACTTTTTGACATTTCCTCCTTCTCAAGTTTGGTATCAAAATTTAATTAGTGGTGGGTTTCTAATATCAAGACAAGACGAGATGCAACTCCATAATGATAAAGCTAACATTTTATAAGTCTACCTAGAAACCAAATAAGGCCTATCATTGATTCTATAATTTACTCTATGAATGTTCATCCACTGCAGTCAACCACCTAGATTCTAGTAAGCAGGGACCATCTACATGCGATTATACCAAATGAAAGTTTTTTACACCTGCAAAGCACCTCAATAGTCGTGGTAAACACCACCTTGTAGGGTATTAGTCCTAGTGTGAACTTTGCTAACTAATTTTTCCTATTAAAGTGGCACTCGCAATAATATTTTGAAAATATGAGATGTGGCAAGACGCCAAACTTTCAAACTAGAATTTACCAGTTGCGGGCAAATAATACCGGTTCTTTATGCACTATAAATTACTATAACTTAATTATCTTATCTCTTGTGTACCGAACTACTTATAGTACGAGTACTATCATTCTTAAAAAATGTTACTTACATATTTTAACATACACTACAAGATATATCCTACCACAGCTTTTTGCATAAAGCTTTATCTTGACACTGCCTATTTGCCAGGTCACGCTGGGTATTTTCATAAGGTATTTCAAATATGAGGATGTGTGCATTTAGTTAGAGCCGACTCAGCCAATATGTAGTTTACAGATAGCAGTACCTTATAAGTAACTTAAAGCAAGTAAATAAATGAAATCGTGTTAGGTAAACAAATTCAATGACTGGTCCCGAGCAGCCTAAGCCATTACAGCTACTCAGTGTTAAATTCCAAGACAAAGCCTTCTAATTGAAAAGCAATTCACTTTATAACTAATCACGCTGAACTAACAGTGATAAACTGTCACACAAATGACACAACTGACAGTGCCAGAATAACTGTCATTAGTCACCTATTAGAAATGACTCGGTTAATCAGCTTAAGATGCTACAAGTTAAGAGAGTCATATACCTATAAGTGATATAATGTGTGTAAATACCTTTGCAAAATGTGCATAATCAACAGTAATCAATTTAATGCTACGCCTTTGAAGTCCTCCATTGAGTGGAGGAAAATTAAGATAAGTTTTCCAGGCAACTGCAATTTCAGTTCCTGGACTGTGCTTTCTCAAATTTTCCTCTAAATATTAAGATTTCTTCTGGGATAATGAGCAAGAAAATATGGGCATACTATGATATACGTACGAGTAATAACACAAATTTAACTGTTCACTGCAGTTATAGTTAGTACAATTAAAATAATTACTTTAGTGCATAAACCTTATTTAAGATGCAATGTGGAAAATGAATAAACTCTTGACTCTTGAAGCTTTCAGCCACAGTAACCTGTATGCAATAATATTGAAACATGCTGCTGAATAAAATAACATTTCAATCTTTGACTCTAAAACTGGAAATTAACAAATAAAATAACAGAGAAAGAACTACGTGAAACGACTCGGAGGAGAATACAGTTGCAAATTCTGAGAATCGTATCAGGAATTCACTGTCGGAGAATGTGCTAGATGCTCCGTGATTAACAGGATTTAAAAGTACGTTGGATTATGAATGGGGCAACAGGTAGTATGATCTTGCTATGTAACACAACATATATTGAGTAAGAATTGTGTATGCTCACGGCAGTTGTACAACCTACAGTACGGGACTACCCTTTCAACCTGAAGTTTCATTAGATCACTTTGAACTTAAATTTAAAACAAAAATCAAACCTGTGAAGTCGAAAACCGCCTAATTAAAACTGAGGCTCGAAACATAATTTCGCTTAGAAAATAGAAATAACAGAAAATAAACGCACAGAATTATCTTTATAAATATAACTAAAACAGCAGAAATTTAACACCACAATACACCGGCCACGCGATAGGCGTTTCGGTGCTGCCATCTAACGACTATTTTTAAAACTGAGATTTGTTGTAGCAACAAGAACAAGGTACAGCTTGGAACAGCTTAGTTGGGGCGGTTCCAAAAATAAAATCGTGATTTTGGAATGGCACAACGTTTACAAGAGGAAGCAGCAGCATATTTACAGAAACATAAAATTTATGAACTGCTTGGAAACTTAACAGCACAGCTCATATTCACAAAGCCCGGTAAGTGTTACAAACAAGTTAGTAGCACTGATTAATTACTATGAGTGCAGAACTACTGTTATTTGAAATTAATGGGTATCACTAGAGAATGTAATATCCGCCATGTGAAACATTGCGGATATTACATTCTTTTGTATCACTTGTCTTCTTGGATAATTTAAAGAAGGTAGTTTTAGTTTATTTAAGAGTTTATTGTAATTTAGATTACACATCTGCACACAAAAATACACAGTTACAGAAGCTTGAACTATTGAAATAAAATTAATCATTAATTAATTGAGACAGAGCGTAATAATTTTTAAATGAAAATTTGAGGTAATGCACTTTTAAAAAAATAATCACCAGACAGTGAATTCTATAGACATTAGTCCATGTTTAATGATAAGCTTTGGAACAAAGAATTCTTATTCAGGGCTTACAGTTTTATACTTGCTGCATTGCTTGTGTAGGTTACCTAAAAATTACCCCTATGCTAATCTTACCTAAAGAGCTCTTAAGTGCATGAACTGGGACCATCTGTGTTTTTCTCCTTGTATTTCAAACATTTTGGCAAAAGCTACTGAGCCCATGCAAACCAAATGTAACTAATACATTACATTATATTCATCTTTTATCAACAGGTAGTGTCACTAAAATAAAGTTGCAATATTAAACCTCTTTGTAACTCCTAGACTTTGCAAGCCATTTCTTAAAACTTTAAAATTAAAATTTTATTACAGCAAACTGAAATGTGTCAAATGAATTGTAGATTATTTCAGTGATATGAACTGAATGAATAGCAGGCAGATTCTGCACATCTATATGTTTAGCATTTAGAGGAGATTCATAATGGGATTAAGTGCAGACAAGCTGTCTAGAGTCTATAGACAGTTTGCTGAAATAAAAACCTGTTTACTGAATCCTAAAGTATATGTAGCAGTGGCGGCTCGTAGTTAAAATTAGTGGGGTGCTGTTCAAAGATTTTTTGCCATTATTTCAATACTGTGTAAAATGAAACAAACATATAAAAAAGAAAATTTATACATAAATTTGATAAAATCCATATCAAAAAATATTTTTTACTTACTAATATCCTAAATTGTTACAGGTCAACATAAAATTGATCCATTCATTTAAAAACATAATCCATCCTTCTTGTTTTACTTTGCACAAAAAGATTAATAATTTTCTCCTTGATCAACACTGTGTTAACGACAGTGCTTTCTCTGGTTAGCGTGCAGCATCTTGTGCACATAACAGCCAAATGCCACGATGCTGTGAAATGCACAGTTCCGTCACCTACTCTGGTTCCATACAAGGATTAACAAGTACGTACAAGTATAAAGAAAGAATTAAAGAAAAAATACTCATTATATTGAGTGATATTGAGCGGTAATATCGAGTAAAAATAGGGGGTGCTGCAGTTCCACTATGCTTATAAAATGAGCCGTAACTGATACTTAGAAAGCCTAACATACGTTGTAAGTGAGATTTATCTGTCCAGTATAATTATTACTCATCGTACTCATCGATTCCGTTACAAAACAAATAATTTTGTAAAGTCTCTAATTTTTTATATTGCCAAATCCATTACACAAATTAGCTGCTGCTGCATCAACTACATGACTTATATCAAAACAAAACATGGTAATTAAGATTTCATGAGACATCTCCCAAAAAAAGTACATTTAACTAAAGTTCTGCTTCAGCAGTATAGCATGACACTTGAAGTCTTGGCACGTTGCTAGCAGTCATATCATATCAAAGTTTCTTCACTTCGAATATACTCCCCGATATCAGCCTGGTGAAATGCCACGATAGCCATGGGATTAGCACGCCTACAATCTGCAGTTGATTTCGCAAGAACACCAAAGCCTAATGGCAAATCGCTCATCGAATACACCACAACCCCCTGGTACTGAGGCGTATTCTCGGTAATACGTCCGAGGCCAGATTTCATCACATGATTGCCGTACAAAAACTGCTGTTCTGCACTAGGTTTCAGCCAAATTTTGTACTTGGCATACGGTGCCAAATAATCGAGCGCAGTAATGTGTAGACGGAATCTCTTTGTCTTTGTAAACTTTCCAAAACATGTTCCGAAACTCATGAGGTTGTCATGACTAATATTTCCAGCTCGAAGCATTAAAGCCTCGCTTACATAATAAATGCGATCAGCATGAAGACGGAAGCAGTATGTGCCATCTGACCGATCTATAAGCAGCTTAATGTTTTCTCCAATGTATTTAGAAAGTTTTTCAAAAAATGTTCTTGTCTCATCTTCCGTGAGGGGACGCATTTTTCAATGTACGCAATTTCGCATCAAAATACAAAATATGTATACTTTGAAATGCAAGTGCTGAACACAACCTCAAATTCTGAACGAGTCACACAGGTGTCCACAATTATTTCATGGGATGGCAATCTCATACCACATCATTAATTTTCCTCCATTGTTGGTCAGTGTACCTGTAGCCCATTACTGTGTAATGCAACCCAATATTTTGTAAAGTAGTTAACTTCTTCATTAGCTACATTATCATGTAGTTGTAATCGAATCTTGAGATACTAGAATGACAGGAGACCAGAAGAAACCTGCAAAAAAGAAATTTAATTCTTACAGTACAATGAATGCTCTGTGCTGTAGACTAGTCTAGACTGGTATTTCTAGAAGCTTGAATGTAACTTACAGGTGATAAAAATTCCAAAATAAGCAAATAACTTCAAGCAATTTTTTCCACTAGGCCTACACTACAGTTGTCATAGCCAAATAAATAAAATAAATGAGACAATATGCGAAAATGTAGAGAAGGTAAACGATACGGGTCAGCACTGTAAGCTCAGGGTATGGGTCAGCATTGTAAGCACAGGGTATGGGCTAGCACTGTAAGCACAGGGCATCAGGCCAGCATTTTAAGCTTGTAGACTCATCGTATGGGCAGCACTGTAAGCTCAGGGTATGGGACAGTACTGTAAGCTCAGGGTATGGGTCAGCACTATAAGCTCAGGGTATGGGCCAGCACTGTAAGGTCAGGGTATGGGCCAGCACTGTAAGCTCAGGGTATGGGCCAGCGCGGTAAGCTCAAGGTATGGGCCAGCACTGTAAGCTCTCCAACTGAATCTCCAAGTACATCAAATATGGCATTTTTTGCATTCTGAAAAGCTTTTGAAAAATCATGATACACTCCAATGATCGAGTGCACTTAAAAAGTTAGTTAAACATGCGCGGTCAAGCATAAATCCATGTTGGTGACACAACAGTAAATCATTATGCTTGAGATGTTCCATTATTGCATGCTGGACTGTTTTCTACCTACACATATAACTTCGTGCACTGTAAGCTCAGGGTATGGGCTAGCACGGTAAGCTCAGGGTATGGGTCAGCATTGTAAGCACAGGGTATGGGCTAGCACTGTAAGCACAGGGCATCAGGCCAGCATTTTAAGCTTGTAGACTCATCGTATGGGCAGCACTGTAAGCTCAGGGTATGGGACAGTACTGTAAACTCAGGGTAGGGGTCAGCACTATAAGCTCAGGGTATGGGCAAGCACTGTAAGGTCAGGGTATGGGCCAGCACTGTAAGCTCTCCAACTGAATCTGCAAGTACATCAAATATGGCATTTTCTGCATTCTGAAAAGCTTTTGAAAAATCATGATACACTCTAATGATCGAGTGCACTTAAAAAGTTAGTTAAACATGCGCGGTCACGCATAAATCCATGTTGGTGACACAACAGTAAATCATTATGCTTGAGATGTTCCATTATTACATGCTGGACTGTTTTCTACCTACACATATAACTTCGTGCAACTTCCTACACAAACTTCGTTAGTTTTACTTGTAAAGATATTGCAATTTTTACCACGCGACACTTTCTAGCAACAGTAGGCTACCATGCACGTTCTTTCTGTGAGAAATCTGGTAGGTATAGACGCACTTTGATTCATAAATTTTAAGAGTTTCGTAAAGCTTTCTCTTATTGATTTCCAGCGTGTGGCGTTAACGTTATGTTCTGTTAAAACTATGTTACTGTAAATCAACTCAAAGGTAAAAATGGTAACTACTTTCAGTTATTCCTTCCCTGCGATTCACTGCTCCAGGCTCCACTTCATCTTTTCCAAAGTGAGCACAACCTATATTGTAATTGTAATTTATTGTCAACTTCAGTATTATCACATTGTAACTATATATCAAATCAATTACATGTATTACATTTCAAATCAATGTAATTACAATAATTATAAAAGAGCTATATTACTATAATTACTAACTACATAATAGTTTATCAACAGGAAAAATATACTGCATGATGATCAAGAAGCAAGGCTTGTAAGACTACTAATGAAAAGTGGAGAAAAAACTGCTTAACAAGAAAAAATAGAAAAACAGAGAATAGTTAAGATAAAATAATAGAGAAAAAGAGTAGAGAAATGAAATAGAAAGGAGTTCAGCAGAGACGTGATGCAAACGTATGAAAATATAAACTGTAATGCAACTAGTCGCGTGATGTACTGTAACTATCGCACTTCACGGCAAAACCCAAAAAATGCATTGTAAGTAAGATTTGAGCAGAAGAGATTTCATATATCTCTTAAAGCCATATAATCTTCGATGTGTTGCCTTGATACGATAGCCTTGACTTCAAGTATTTTGAATGCAAATTATGGATAGAGCTTGAAAACTCAGACATTTACTTGTCGCAGGCTTGTGGCTGTAATACTGAGTCTGTGTTATTGTTTTATGGACGTCATACACTCGCACTTGCTGGACTTCCCTTACACGACACTGTCTTGCCTTGCCGTGTAAACGTGGTGCATACTGCCTTGACATGCTATCTAGCACAATGTGCTGCCTTGTGATATGTCGCCTCCCCGTACATGGCACTAGAGAACAGGGCAATGCAGTACATAGAAAAGGGTACAATATGAAGCCCAAACCGTCGAATTGAAGTAAGCCGGTATTGAAATAAAAAGGCGGTTTGCTGGAATGTCGAGTAAGCCTGAACATCCTACGTAATATGTGATTTTAAAGATGGAACTTGGAGATTGTCTAATAACGTAGGTCTAATGCAAAAGATTTGAAACCAAGTCACTTTGTAAGGTGCTACTGCACTATGAATCCTATGAAATTTGTGAATATTGTGCACCTACAAGTTGAAGTTAACAACACTATAGCTAATGCTATTGCAATAAGTGTATTTTCCTCTTTATTCACTCTTTGGCATCTCCTACACTGAAGTGGACAAGTGAAAATGACTCTAGATGCATAGCTAGGGTAATCATATTCTGAGCAAGACAGCAGCCTATTTTAGACAAACTTAAACCTTGAACAAGATATACTAAAAGTAGTTTTAATAATTTTTCTCTCGAGCAAAACTTTACAACGGATTTTCGACATTGCAACTAGTAAACGAAAGCTGTAAACATTCATCAATCCAACCTCATTCCAAAATATACATACGGGGTGAAAACTGCTGACAATTTTCTCCATGAAATGCCAGAATGTCCCACAGTGCCAGCACTACCCATACGCGGGTTTTCAGCTGTCATGGCAATTTTACATCCCAGCCTAACCTCTGGAGGTACGAGATAATTAATTTGTCAATTTTGTGTGGAGGCAGCTCCATTACAGCTGCACCCTCAGAAGCCATGCAAGAACTTTGTCTTGTGAGCTAAGAGTCTGGAAAAGTGCTGACAGTGAAAAATATATTTAAGCTTTCCAGTGATATCCCGGGTCAAACCTCGAGCAAAGCCTATATCTTGACGGCTCAGACATCTCCCATAATAACGCATTTCTTATGCTTCTGATACCTATGAACTATTTTACTGTTATTTTGGTGTTTTTGTTGACTGTATTATGGTTTTAAATTCACGAAGTGACACATATTAATATAACAAAATCGCCATTATCACAAAGCATCATCATTAGACCTCTCTTTGTCAATTCGCTCACTGTCACTTTAGCATTTATATTGAATATTTATAATTTTAATTTCAAGATTAATTATTTAGATTAGTTAACTTAGATTTAATGAATGTTTTAAGTAAAACTTGACCAAAAAGCAGGAAATGTGTGAAAAAGTTGGGACTGAGCCCTGGTGTTGAACCATAGATTTTTGGATTACAGATCCAGTGGCCATACAAGGAACTGTGTATCGCAGTAGTCTTGACATGAGTTTGGACCCTTGTTCGGTGTTAGGCTCAGACTCAACTTTTTGACGTTTCCCACTTTTCCGTCAAATTTATTTAGATAATTCTCCTTGCCATTTAGCTTTGGTCTTGTTTGAGTAGTGAAGAGCTCAAAATGACTCAGAAAACCCCGACACAAGTGGAATTCACTCCCTGTGATCCTCAAAATCGGTAGCCATGTGTGATAAGCACTCTGTCACAGTATAATACCAGGCCAGTAAACAGATTTTCACAATTCAGAAATGTACTGGACTTGCCCATCATCCTCTTCTACTATTTGTCCTCCATGTTTTATTCTCTAATGCAATTTAATAATGCGACTGCCGAAGCAAACTGGAAACAAAAACACTTCATTTCAGGTTTTTGTATAACATTTTGGTTGCTTAATTTATTTATTTTATCTTTATTTCAGTTTTTACTACTGTAATGTACACACTCAAACCAGAACTGCATTTCCATAGCTAAGTTGTCTATTCGAGAAAAATACAAATTTGCTCTAGTCTACAAAATTATTACGTAATTATACTGTTTGGCAACAACTACTATTCCTGCAGAACTAATGAAATACGTGCTAGAAAAATACATTTTACAGAGTACTACACTAGATTAGAAAGCTAGAATGCATACGTACATTGTTGGTTCAGTTCACAAGGTCAGCAAAAATAGCCAGCTGCTGCCTAATCACAGCCTAAATTTTAAACATAACGGAAACATGCGCACATAAGTTTTGCTTGTACAATGTAAGAGTAGAAAAGTAGTCTAGCTCGTAATACTACAATCTAACATATTGTGGTTTCCAATGCATATGCTACCTTGGGAACAGGTAATGGAGCAAAACATTTGTACCTGCAACATCTACTGTTAAATTAAAGAAAATGATACTAAAAATAAAATAAAATTACCAATAGTCAAAATGTCAGTAGAGTAAATCATGTTGCGCAATAGCTACCAGTGCCAGACAAAATTTTTAACAAAATTGCATTATTGCTAGCTCTGCAGTTTCCCTGAGCATGTGTGAGATTGACTTGATAGTGGATTGATAGGCTCTTCAATGGTAAGCACAGTAAGCTTATTTGCATTTTAATTAAATCCGACTTTGTTCTAACAGAGCACAACAAAGAGGCTCATTTGTTTAGATTTTCTAAATAGGCATGACCAATTTGTCCATCTTATTTTTTTAAGAATGTGCCTAAACATACTGCGTCTTTTCGTATGTAAGGAGGCCTCTCTGAAAAGTGCTTGTGCTTAAGCTCAGCAACTAGAGAATCTGATAGTAAATGAGGTGCAGTTTTAATATGTCTGTAAGACAGTGCAAGTGTTATGAAAGTCAGAATAAGAGTATGACAATAACATCAACAATAATTATTGTTGGTCTACATAGCTTTATTATATTTTGTTAATTTGAGATAACTTGGAAAACCATTCGTACACATAATTGAGTATTCATTGTGTGTACTTACCTTTGAAGTAAGCAATGCTGAGCCTGGCTATCGCATTCACAGGTGATCGTCAGAAGTACTTTGTTCATATCTAGGTGTTTCGTCTGCTGCATTGCCCCTGCAGGTCATTGCAGGAGTATGTAAGCAAATCTGAAAGTGCCTACCTCTGCAGGGTTTAACTCAGATTAAACTCAGAAGATTATTTTAGAAAATGAGCTACATTCTGGTTCTACCATCGGCATTAGCAGGCGTGGATCGAATGCTGGATTCTAGCCTATTAGTGTGGGGGACTGCATTAAAATTTATTTAAATAATACAGTCACACTACTTGTTTGACTTGTATTGGTAGAGACTGAAGAAGTTGCTAATCACTATGAGTTAAGTGAAATATAGGGGCCATATTTGTATGCATTATAGCACATCAAGACTTGTACATCAAGCAGTTTGTTGTGCATTACTAATTGTTTGTCTCTTCTGATTGAGTGGTAAGCTTCACTAACTAAGTGACTAACTAACCAACTGATATTGCACAGTACAAAATTCTTAACTGGTTTTACTGCCTCAAAATATCGAAATTGATTGAATTGTTATGCAACTACGCATGCAGCCAGGGCTTCTGCATATTTTTTGTTCATTGAATTTTAGTGATTGTCACCAATCAGGTTGCACCAGGCATTGCCAACTTTCTCCCAAAATTGCTGTTATCAAAAATAAGAGTTTCAACTTACAGGTTACTACCTTCTAGGCAGTGGCGCTTGGCCTCGGCTTAGCGTAACCCGAATATAAAAGGCTTTAATGACTGTAATAGCTGTAAGGAAAGCAGACAACCGAGTGGATTCATTTTAGCTCTCGTTTACCAGATAATGCAAGATCCGCCAGGGTCTTATTTACAACGATGACGTCGAAATATGTGAGCATGCGCATTACTTGCAGCAGCGAGATCACTGCAAGTGTAGTCAGGTACTGTAGCTTTGATTTTGCAAAGGTGATGAAAATGGATCGTTTCAGCGATGTAAAGGAGAAAATATTCGCTATTTTGAATGAACACCAATTCATTGTATATAGTGTGTCCGTTTTTACCACAGTAATCTCAATTGCGGCTGCATGTTTGTATACTATAGCCCGTCAAAAAACCGCCAGAGCTTTGGCTACAGTAAACAGCAGAATGCATTGTGAAAATAAGGACGACGCCGCGGTTACCAAGTCAACAACACCTACAGAGGCTGAAATTTCGCAAGAAGAAATAGAAAATTGTAAAAATGTGAGCGAAGACAGTACAATAGACCCTTTCGAATACGTTCAACACATCCAGGAAAAGGTTAAAAGGGCACAGTTAGCAGCAGCTGAACGAGAAATAGAAAAAACAATGGACGAAGAGCAGAAAAGAAAAGAAAGAGAGATTCAGCGGTTGCAGTTGGAGAAGATTTTTCAGTTGATGTCTGAACAAGAAGAGAAGTTTGGTCCAGCAAATTTTGATGAGCTTAAAGATCAAATGAAACTGTACAAAGTATGAAATTGTCAAGCGTACGAAGCATAGATTATAAAAAAATATGGAAGTTGTGCAATAAATTATTAATAACTTCCTAAAATTTTCAGTCAACTTTTTTTTGGATTTCTTGGTAATATATTTAAACGTTGCCAAACACCATTATGTGCACCATAAGCAGACAGATCGATACAGTGCTTCAGTGACCATAATTTTTTTCATCTTAGAAGCTATTTTTCAATACTGTGATTATCAAAAGGGAGTAAGCATAGTAAAATTTTGCCACAACTTTATCCTGAGCTGGATTACTTAATTAAAACTTTTCGGGTTTGTAATCTCAACATCCTACTTAAAGGGAACGTCATTATGTTATCAAGCAATCGACAATACTTGTGTTGGGAAAAAAATCTGAAAAATCCACGTCCATGAAAAACGTAAAAAATTATGTAATGTTGGTTTTGTGTATGCTTGTTATACTATGTCAGCACATTCAAAAAGCTACTCGGGCAATGTGTTCCTTAAATTGCATAGCATTTGCACGAAAAAATATATATTATACGTTGTTTCATGTATAAGCACTGTGACAGAAAACCTCACATTTCATGTGTGTTTAATTTTGATGTTTGTTATATAACTACTTTGACAAACTTTTTATAATCTACAGGAATCCAGAACTGGCATGCTGTTTGATGAGTTTGATTTTTTTATACAGTTTCGATTACCAGTGCTTTTCATGTTGAGTGGTTGTAGTTGGGCTAGAAGTTAGCTTATTATTAAAGGTAGGTCTCTAAGAGGAGACATTAACCTGGCAGAGGTTCTACAACCTTGTTTGGTTGAATATACATTTTTCCCTATGAAAGAAGTTTCCAGAGGCAGTATGCAGCCAGAGTTTAGCTGTAATTGAGCACAACCACTTTGCTCTTTCTCTTACGTATTTTAATTTCTCACTTTAGAGGTTGGTTTACAAATGCTCGAGTTATTCTAAATTCTAAAAGAAAATATTTGCTATATTATTGTATCGTATTGTTTTGAAGACACTCAAAAATCTACGTTGTGCGATTGTGAAAACTTAATTTATGATATGTGCACATGTATGCAGTGCCTGTGAAAACAGACTGTTATTATATGAAAGCAATGGCGGGAGTATTTTGTCCTGGTTCACATTTCTATTTCTCCAAACAGTTTTTGTTCTTTTCACACTGAAGTTATTAAAATTATATTTAAAGATATTTATTAAACGAAAAATTATTGTGAGTAAATGTGTTTTGCATATCTTGCTCAAATAATGTGTAATGTATTTTTATTGTATATGCACTGCTGTATGCACTTGTTAAAATGTCCTATAGTATTATTTATTTAGTCTAGCGTTATTTACATATTTGTAAAATATTGTTGTGTTATGAAACCTAACCTGTATATGATGGTCACACTTCATGATTGGAAGGTATGTATAGTTCAGTGGTAGGGAGAGTACTTTCTTCCCGCTTGGGAGATCGTCTGTTGAATTTCCGGAAAAATCGCATTTAGAAATGGTACCATTGGTTCTTTGACCTAATAATCTTGTTTATCGAGGTAATATGCTAGTAATAACATTCAGGACTTTTTAGGAAATAAGTATTCCTAGAGTAAGTCTTAAACAAATTATTTTTATTATTAAATAACAAAATTACAATTCTCCTTACAGTGGTACTGTTATTTTTATGCACTGAGCCGACTGTTAATATTAGTTGTAAATGATAAGATGTGTTTTTATTTACTGTTGTCTACAGTATGTCAGTATAAATCTATTTTAAACATAGTTTTTGCAATTTGTATAAATTACTTCATTGTTGATGATGTTGTGTTTGAGTCAAATAAAACATTGTTTTATTAAAAATTAATGTTGTTCATGGCTGTGACATTTTGTTTGAACCTTCACATTTATCACTGATGCCTATTTTGCACTCTTTAATTCCTGGAAGCCTTTTATGCAAAATTCACTTAAGTTTATAACTGTGGAAAATGACCCTGTACCCCAGCAAACAAAACTGCCCTTAAGACACACTGCACCAAATGCGCTTGTAAAATGTACCTAGCACCCCCCCCCCACCCTCCTAGTTTATCTCCTTTCTCTACTTTGTGGAGTTGTAACATTTGCAAAATGGTTAACGATTACGATTACACTTTTTTACTTCCTGTTTTTTCTGGACACCCTTATTCAAAAAATAAATCTTTAACAAAATGAGATGAGTTGTTTAATACCTCAAATGGCAAATAATAAAAAATAACAAACAGCCACTTAAATAAATTTATGTATAAAATGACAAACCTGGTATATTAATATATAATTAGACACTGGTATACTATTGTAAAATCATTTCATTCAATTGCAGCATACATTTGAAGCATTACTTTGAGATGGTACAGAATTATAATTTTAAGGCAGTGCTTAAGAAGATGAATAACGTTTTGACTGGGGCTTTGAAAGTTACATTGAAAAACTATAAGTTATAGGGTTTCAGCTTATGTTTATTTACTGTTTTAAACTCTGTGCCTCTCTATCTATCTTTACCTATCTCCTTGTCTATACTTTCAATGTTTTTCATATTCTTTCTTTTACCTGCATACCCTGCGTGTTTTACAACCGTACTCTCATGCTTCTTAGGCACACCACAGACATTTTATAAACTGTTAATTAGCATGTGTGTAACATGTGAATCTAGTAAACTATGAACTATTAATGCCAGGTAGTCAGAGTGTCTATCGGAATGTCTTTTTTTTAGCTTGGCAGTTGAAATGTGCAAAATGTTGAAATCATTTCTCCAGCAAGCGAAACAACATCTTAAATGTGGCTTTCGAGACTGCAGAAGAGTGAAGGTTGTTTGCGGTAATGAAGCGTGTGACTTAGACTCCACAGTGTCGGCAATTTGCTATGCATATCTTTTGCGACGCCTGAATCCAGACGAAGATACTGCCATTGTACCATTGCTGAACATTCATCAGAACGACTTGTGTCTTCGAACGGAAGTCACACATTTCCTAAGGAATAATCGCCTTTCAGAAGATGTGTTGATGTTTCGGAATAATGTCAACCTTGTTCAGCTACAAAAGGAGAGAAAATTGGAACTGGTTTTGGTGGATCATAACATGTTACCAGCGGGCGATAAATGTCTGAATGAATCAGTCTTAGAAATTATTGATCATCATAAAAACGAGCGCTTTAATGACAAAGATTGTACAAGCGATTGCATTATAGAACCAGTAGGTTCGTGCTGCACTCTTGTTGCAGAGAAGTTTCTTGAGAAGGACCCAAATGGTCTTGATGCCCAAGTGTGTAACCTTCTGTTTGGTACGATAGTTTTTGACACCGTGAATTTTTCTAAAGCTGCATCAAGGGCGACGGAGAAAGACCATCGTGTTGTGGCTTTCCTTGAGGAGCGGCTTCCTGAATTGTCTAAAGATGCTGTCTTTACGGAACTACTTTCAGCCAGAGAGGACGTATCGCATCTCACGCTCAGTCAGCTTCTGCGAAAAGATCAGAAGGTCGTTTCAAGTGATTCGTTGATATTAGCAATAAGTTCTGTTCCTTTACTGGTGCAAAACTTGATAAAAGAAAAAGATGGCAACGAGCTCGATTCATTTTGTCTCAAGTACAACTACAGCGTGTTGGTTCTGATGGGACTTTCAGTGCAAGAAGATGGTAAAGATGTGCGCAGGGATATCGGCATTTATAGCAAGAATGCTGATCTTAGCAAAGCAATATGTGATGCACTAAAAACAGCACAGCGTCCAAGCTTAGAGCTGCATGTACTTCTTGCGCAGTTACCATGCCTGTCACTGTTTGAACAGTGCAATGTGACAGCTTCCCGTAAAGTTGTCTTACCCTTGCTGAAAGCATTCCTTCATTCAAATACAATTACCTCAGTCAAATAGTTCAATTAGCCTACGGCTTGTACACTGTAATTAGCTGTGAGTTTGCAGGTAATACAGAGCACAATCTTCTAATTAAGTATTGATTCACTGCATTGTCAGTGAGAACTGCAGAAAACATCATTACAGACTAGAAGGCAATACGTTTTGCACATTATTTTAGTTGCGTAGGCTACCTTGTAGCAAAATATAATACGGTTAAACAATATGCACATTTTATTTAACTAACTTTCTACTAATTAATTTTGCAAATAGTTGATAAATTTTTTTTAGGATTTTGTGCTGCTTTTGCGTAGGTTAAATGTTTCACCAATTTCCAGTATTGTTATTATAACACTGGACTCAATATTTACGATATGACAGAATCAATGTAATTTTAAAAATCTAAAACTATAGAAAGAAAGTTTTGTGGTTTTGAAGCTTGTTGGTTTACTGCCACTTGTTTGCTATTTGGCACTAAGAATAAAGGAATTTCGTATAATTAATGTACTAGAATGTAGACTGTGATTTCCCATTTATTAAACCTCTGATGGTTTGTAATGTAGATTTCTGAGTTTGAGGAGTTAGAGCATCTCTGTGGTATAATGGTGAGTTGCCCGGAAGCTGCACTGATTTTCTGATTTAGTATTGCTTCATGCGTTGTATAATGTACCGCTGTCACGACAGGTGATGAAATGTTTTTGCGTTTAAACACAAGCCAGATATAATCTGCTCTGGTCTGTTGCCTTCAGCATGATTAATTATAAGTTGTAATTAAGCATCATTCTTTGTGTAAGCCTTTATTGATTGTGATATTATGCTGCATGTAAAGCTACATCTCGGGGGTTAATCATGTTCTAATTCCATGAAGTAAGAATTTTGTCAATAAGGCTACCTGAGGTAGTCTTACTCGCGACCCAAGGTAATGAAAATCTTTATATAATAATAATGTTCATCTGTTGTAATGAAAGTTTGAGATTACTGTATTCATGTCTGTGCCTGCTGCTTTGCTGAAGATGTATAAGAAATTTGTTATAACTTTTAACACAGTTAAGACTTTTATTATAATTTCTATTAACATATTGTGTTTATTTATTTGTATTGATTACATATAAACAGAGTCGGATTATTCTATAGGCTAGTATAGGCTGCAGTCTAGGGCACTTCCCCTTAATCTTGGGGACCCTCAAGCTCCGGTAACATTTTGTAAAAAATCTATTTTTGACTACGGTTGTGTTAAAGTGTGTGTTAATTTGGTTTGCAAGGAATAATTAATTATTTCTTAAAGATTAACTATTCTAGTTTATTTAAAGAAGTTTACTTCAAAGCTATGTAACATACGTTACGAGTAAAAAATACGAGGCAAGACGGATGTGAGTGAGTTATAAGGTGGCTCCATCGGAAAGTGTCTCATAATTTCATTTTCCTAGGCGCTCCTGAAATTTCATAATCCTGCCCTGTATATAACCAGTTTATTTCTTTTCTATGTCTGGCCAAGCAACTGAACTGCCTGTGTCGAAACTTGACTCATTTGCAGATTTTATTATAGTGAAGGAGTGTAATGTTTTGTTTCTCAAAACATTCTTTATCAAAATTCAGACCCATTTCTTATTTATTCGTGCACAAATTTACATTACATAGTTTTAAACAAGCTCTCTGTTCATACAAACAATTGCAAAATGCAAAAACATTTTTAAATGGCAGACCAGATAACGTCCCCGGTCTGTATATTCTTTATATTTACATCAGAAAAGCGATGCATATAAACTGCTCTTAGTTTATTTTTTACATTTGTTAATATGGTGTAAATTAACATCTAAGAAAATCTTTTTGTAAACTTTGAAACATTTTATTCGATGCACATACATTGATATACACGTACAAAGCACATAGCAAAATCCAGTACGAGAATATAATTAACTCACATAAGTAATATAATTACTTTTTATATAGTTAACTAATATAATAAACTTGGGTACATAGCAAATGTTTAGGAACTAATATGTGCTTGTATAAACAACTCCTAATATGAAAATTCGCTATTAAAACCAATTAACTTCATATTTCACATTTCGGATTCTGTAAACGTACCAATTGTACTAATTATGAATAAAAAACAAACTTGTATTGACAAAACTACGTTAATATATACGTGGTAATAAACAAAACGTTTTCTTTTCTCAATTTCACAAAAAAGAAATAAACAAAATGAAGCTAAGGCAGTTTCCCTTTATTTTCAGATGATCCAAAAGATTACATGATTAAGCACCTGGAGAAGCTAATTGAAATTAGAGATAATGCCAAAGAGCCTGAAGATTATCCATCTATGTTTGATGAGAAAAACCTGAAGTCTATGTTTCGAATGCTGGATCCGTGCGACATTGGATTCATCTCTCATGAGCAATACGTGGAAGGTACATGATTTCTCTTTGCCTCAAGGTTTTAAAGTAACACTAGTATTTGTTTGCTTTATACTAATCATAATAGACTGTTGCACTGGTGCTGTACAACTTTGTAGTATTGGGAATTAATCTTTGGAATCTGAATGAATGTTCAACATAATCTGTTAGTGTGATTAAATACATCTGTGAAAAACTCAAGTTTATAACATATATTTAACTACCACTAAATACTTGAATTCTTGCATTGTTTTTGTTTTTCTTTTCTGTTCATTCGTGTAATTCTGTTCCTTATTTTTGTAGATGGTAGAGTGTTTGCAATGTTCTTTTCCTCATTTTTTCTAGATAATTATAAGTTTGATTGCTCTGTTCCTCATTTTACAAGTTTGATTGCTCTGTTCCTCATTTTATAAGATTGGATTGCTCGGTTCCTCATTTTATAGGATTGGATTGCTCTGTTCCTCATTTTATAAGATTTAATTGCTCTGTTCCTCATTTTATAAGTTTAGATTGCTCTGTTCCTCATTTTATAAGATTAGATTGCTCTGTTCCTCATTTTATAAGATTTGATTGCTCTGTTCCTCATTTTATAAGATTAGATTGCTTTGTTCCTCATTTTATAAGATTGGATTGCTCTGTTCCTCATTTTATAAGATTAGATTGCTCTGTTCCTCATTTTATAAGATTAGATTGCTCGGTTGCTCATTTTATAAGATTGGATTGCTTTGTTCCTCATTTTATAAGATTGGATTGCTCTGTTCCTCATTTTATAAGTTTAGATTGCTCTGTTCCTCATTTTATAAGATTAGATTGCTCTGTTCCTCATTTTATAAGATTAGATTGCTCTGTTCCTCATTTTATAAGTTTGTTTGCTCTGTTCCTCATTTTATAAGATTTGATTGCTCTGTTCCTCATTTTATAAGTTTAGATTGCTCTGTTCCTCATTTTATAAGTTTAGATTGCTCTGTTCCTCATTTTATAAGATTGGATTGCTCGGTTCCTCATTTTATAGGATTGGATTGCTCTGTTCCTCATTTTATAAGTTTGATTGCTCTGTTCCTCATTTTATAAGATTGGATTGCTCTGTTCCTCATTTTATAAGATTGGATTGCTCTGTTCCTCATTTTATAAGTTTGATTGCTCTGTTCCTCATTTTGTAAGATTTAATTGCTCTGTTCCTCATTTTATAAGTTTAGATTGCTCTGTTCCTCATTTTATAAGATTAGATTGCTCTGTTCCTCATTTTATAAGATTTAATTGCTCTGTTCCTCATTTTATAAGTTTAGATTGCTCTGTTCCTCATTTTATAAGATTGGATTGCTCGGTTCCTCATTTTATGAGATTAGATTGCTCTGTTCCTCATTTTATAAGATTGGATTGCTCTGTTCCTCATTTTTTGAAGATTAGATTGCTCTGTTCCTCATTTTATAGGATTGGATTGCTCTGTTCCTCATTTTATAAGATTGAATTGCTCTGTTCCTCATTTTATAAGATTGGATTGCTCTGTTCCTCATTTTATAGGATTGGATTGCTCTGTTCCTCATTTTATAGGATTGGATTGCTCTGTTCCTCATTTTATAAGATTGGATTGCTCTGTTCCTTATTTTATAAGATTGGATTGCTCTGTTCCTCATTTTATAAGATTGGATTGCTCTGTTCCTCATTTTATAGGATTGGATTGCTCTGTTCCTTATTTTATAAGATTCGATTGCTCTGTTCCTCATTTTATAAGATTGGTTTACTCTGTTCCTCACTTTATAAGTTTGATTGCTCTGTCCCTCATTTTATAAGTTTGACTGCTCTGTTTCAATGCTTGCTTTGTTCTATTCCTTAGCTTTGTGTGAAGTTGAGAGTTTGCATTGTTCTATTTGTTTTAGAACTCGAGGTTCTTTCCATTTTTGAACTTTGTACCTAATGTTCGAATTTTTACCTAATGGTAACTGATGCAGCATTTTTCTTATTTTCAGCAATGAAAACTCTTGGAGCTGTAAAGTTTACTGAAAATCCAATCGGTGCAGAAACCAATGAGATCAGCCTACAGACATTTCTAGATGAGGCGTAAGTGCAACCGGCTTAACTGAACTAGTTGCAGTTAAAATCTAATGAGTTGTAGTAATTTAAAATTATGAGGGCAAAACACGAACCTGGTCAGGGTTCCTCACGTGTGTAGTGTGGTTGTGTGTGGTGTGGATTTGGTGTAGTGTGGTTGTGTGTAGTGTGGTTGTGTGTGGTGTGGATTTGGTGTGGTGTGGATTTGGTGTAGTGTGGCTGTGTGTAGTGTGGTTGTGTGTGGTGTAGATTTGGTGTATGCCTGCAATGAATCCATGGTTATTTTGATTAAAATCTGATTAAAAGTAAGTAGTAGTTATTAAACGTCTCATTTTAGGTTCATTCAATTAAACTTTAATGCTTTGTTTTCACTTTTCTGATTGAAATATCATGATTGAATTTTTAGCTAAAAACAGATAAGTGTGTAACAGTCTCTTATTACATGCTGTGATATTTTTAGATCTCCAGGCTTTCCAAGTCTGGGGTACCTTGTGCTGTCACGCAATGTCCATTGCTCACAATTTGGAGTTAAGACTGTTATGTCTAAACCGTATTTGTTCTAGCTTTGATTTTCTCCGTTCCCCCTGGGATGTAAGATAGTGGATGCAATGGGGGAATCCGTCAGTTGAAGGCAAGGAATCACAGTAAACTGTTATCTTTTGACAATCCAGTGTTGACAGAAACATTTTAATCCCATCCACTGCAGCAGGGCTCTTCCAGGATTCAAACAATCGTAACCACACTGTTCTAAAAGCAAGTCTTGTTCCTCAAAATTATGTCAAGTGTAAATATTAGGTGATGAGCGGTAAGAAGGTATTTGGTCGATGGTCTGCAATAACACTGCATGAAGGAGGAAAGGAGGATCCAGGGTGGATGGCATAGTAGGAGAATTTCAGTCAATTGAATGCGAAGAATTAAAGTAACGTGTCATCTATTGAATAATCTGACATTGTCAAAAATATTTTACCCCTCCCCCAGGGCAGAGAGGGAGAGCAATCTGAACAATTGCACGCACGTAAAGGTACATTTTGTCCCTCAAAGTATGAAGTGTAGATGTTACGTGACGAATGACAACATTTGGCTAATGGTTTGCAATGACACTCGTTGCCAGAAATGCAAGGGAAGGATGATCCAGGATGGTGTGTATGGTGGGGCAATTTGATTGAATCTGCGAACAAATAGTGACCTGTCACCACCTATTGATAACCTAGCTATGTCAGAAATATATTATCTCTTCCCTGACCTCCGGGACAGGAAGACACAGGACTCGAACAGTTACAACTATATACAGGTTTTGTTCCCCAAAATGTCAAGGGTAGGACCTAGATCATAGGTGAGAGTTTTTGGGTGATGGCATTCAGTGACCCTGGGACAAAGGTAAACGTTGTCAAAAATACCAGCAGTACGAAACTTGCTGTACAAAATTTGGATATGAGAATCTTTTGGCCTTGTTTGACTTGTTTTCGAAACCCCAAAGTCCTCATTGTCGTACATGTTTTGTTGTACATTGTTGTATAAATTCTCTTCTATACAGATCTGAATACTTAAAAACAGTGTACTTTGTTGATGATCACTAATTTTATTTCTTTTATTTTTCATTTTCAGTGGCAGCCATAGGCACTGCTGTCATTATTGTGAGATTCACTTGGTTTTTAACTAGATATTTTCAATTGTGACAAGTAGATAAGATATGTTATATACTTTTCTAAAAAAACTTACACATATAGCAATTTTGTTTTTGTTTACAGAAAAACTGGTTTAGAAAATGCTTTGGAAACTTTTGATACTCCCGCAGACGTGCAGGAATAATTCTCTGTAGAGAAATTTTATGCCTGTGTTTTTCTTGTGAAGTCTTTTGCTTATAAATTGATACTTAAGTGACATAAGCTCCATCTGAAGAATAAAATGTTTTGTAATTTGGTATAAGCATCATAACGTTCTGCTACGCTAAAGCATTGCTCACTGCCTGCATACCTCAAACGCAGTAGTGTATTCTTGCTATATAAGTATTAGATACAACAGTATGTAAAACAAAGAAGTGCATTTGTTGTTGTCGTGTTAGGAAACATTTGAAAAAATGCTGAAAGAAGCTGTGATGCACACCACGGTCGTCGTGGCAATAATGCTGTTCATCACCCATAGCGGTCTCCTCGATGGCATCCACGCAGCTGTCGGATTTGAAGAGTACGCCGAGCGACGCCACCCCCACCTGTATCATCTTCCTGATTGGCTGCAAATGCCCGCCAACGCTTTAGTGAATATTGGCTATTTTGTTGTCGGGTTAATCTGGCTGGTGAACAGTTATCAAGCAGAACACACATCCAAAAAGCTACGTTCAACGGACGCCTACATGTTCTACGTCTTTTCTCTTATGTCAATGGTCTATGCATTTATCCAGTTCTCGCGAATTGTCATGCAAACCCACCGCAGCGCCATTCTCGACCAGTGGGTGACATTGCCGATATTCTGCTGGGTGGTGTGCTGGTGCGAACACGTCGAACGTGGCTTGAACGTAAAAAGAAATATTTACTTTATTCTCGTGTCTTGCTCAAGTTACAGTCTGGCGTTATTTACACCTGCAGGATTTGAAGTAGCCCTTGTCGGCCACATAGTAACGTGTATAGTGGTAGGCTGGCACACATACCAGAAGTACAAGACGGGAGCAGCACTCAGGGCCTTGTGCTGTGCCGTGATTACCTGTGCCGGTTTTGTTGTCTTGAAAGTGTTGGACCATAAACTGGCTTCGATTAATGTTTTGTTCCGTCACCTGACCGGTCACTTCTGGTCAAAAGTTTGTGATTTCTTGCAAATTCATTTTGTCTTTGAATTCTTCTCAGAAATAGTTAAACAAAAGTATAAGCGGTCAACTAGGAGGTAATGTACTGTGTAATACTTTATTATTATTTTAGCATTTTTCATATAAAACCTTTAATATACAAGTCTAGTATCCAGTATATATATGATTGTTTATTTAATAAATTTTAGTTATTTTGAAATGATTGTCATATTGTCAAAGCAGTTTGCACTTTTTTGTAATGGTGCAAGTTACTGTGACAGATTTCTGAACTGTAATTATAGACTGAAACCCTTTTTGCATCAAAGTTATACTCTTTTAACGCTGTACGAGATCTGAATAAAAATGCATAATTTCCAGTCTTCAATGCTAGAGACCAAAAGAAACATCTGTTCTGTAACATATACATTAAAATAGTACGATCACATTATATTTTATATTTCATTCAATAAACACATGCATCATTATGCTTTTCATAATACTTTATGGTTCAGGAAAGTATGACACACGGTAAGCTAAAAGCTATAAAATCAAATCACATGTATGTAGTATATAAATGGTGATATAACATGATGACACAAATATCAACTTTGCAAACGTTAGACAATACATGTCAACCATAATCCACATGTATTATATAAATGGTGATATAACATGATGACACGAATATCAACTTTGCAAACGTTAGACAATACATGTCAACCATAATCCACATGTATTATATAAATGGTGATGTAACTTGAAGACACAAATATCAGCTTTGCAGGTATTAGAGGATACATGTCAACACTAATCCATTGCATCATTGAAAAAGAGTGGAATGACAAGAAAATTTCACCAATAGCTGGCTATAAATGAACACGTTTTGGTTGCTATGCAACCGCTTCTCCTGGCTAAGTTATTACATTTATATGGCATAAAATCATATAAATTGCAACACGAAACTGACAACAAAAGAATGAATGGCGTATGTATGATTATTTAGACACAATTAGCTTCGAATTTTTGGTGTTTCATTATTTTCATATAGCTTAATACTTTGTGCTGTGCAAGTAAGTATGTTGAGTATTTAAAAGTAACATAAATGTTCAAAAAACATTTATAAATTTAAAGCTATATAAAAAGCAGTTATGTCGTAATTAGGTAATATAAGAAATCAGTGATATGTTTTAACTTTTAAGCTAATGTTCGTGTAGACCTCATCTTCATAACCAGCTTTACTAGATGGCAAAAGTTTTGATAAGTTTGACAGTTGTTTACATTTTGGAAGCACATGTAGCGCACACAAAACTTTGATATGTATTAAACAGAGAAGCACTTTAAGATGGATGCTCATATTTAAAAAGCTATTGGCAACATCACATCGCAGAAAATTTCAATAGACAAAATCTTCAATGCGACAAAATAAAACAACTTGACATAAAAAATCTAAACTTATACAATACGCTAAATAATAAGTCATGCAATATGTTACTGACTAAAGTAGAAATGTTGTCCAAAAATATTATGCTTTTATTTTGTACTTAAGTAGAAGTTATGCATTATGAATTGTTTGCAGGTCGGTTGGACTCTCACATAACTGTACATAAGAAATGTGAATTTTCATAGCTCTTTCTCCGTGTACTTTGAATTGTGATTGTGGATTGTGATTTATGTTGTTTTTGTTCAAACAATAATACTGTATTTTATACGGGAAGATCTTCTAGCCTGACGGGGCGGCATGCCCTCTGTAAATTCTGCACATTCAGTTCCTCTGGTGCTTGATTATGTGTACAATAAGCAGGCAAGCTCGTCCGTCGATCCAAGGAACTTGCATCCTCTGATGCCAGAAGTGGCATCACTTTTGAACTCGGACGGAGTTGAGCAATACTCTTTGTCCTCCTGGTCACCCAGTCGGTCATTGTCTCCTCCTTTGGCCTCCGCTGTATCATCTGCACGATCACCGAGCGTAGTATCCGCGGAATCTCGGGAATGGGAGGATCCCGGACAAGAAGCGCCCGAAACATGGTTATGACCTGCCCGCTCTCATGCGGGGAAACTTTTGAGCAAAGATCTTTTAGTTCAAGTCGTTCCACTGGCTGCATCTCATAAGACTTTGGCAGTGTGGTGATCAGCCAAGAATAATCCACTGTTTGTGCTCTTCGCCTGAATTATGAAAATAAAAAACATTTACGTTTCTGAACTGAATCTGTCACAGCAAGGAAGTGAATGCACTTCATTGAAGTTTTGACCTCTAACCTTTGTCCTTTTGTGTCCATATTTTCAGGTAACCTTGACCTCTGACCTTTGTGTTTTATCTCAATGTTTATGTCACCAGAACCCTCATTCTTTCACCTTGACATCATATAGGTAGACAGAAAAAAATTACCAATTAATCTCTCGTTTTTCTCCTCAGAAGTGCAAATAGACTGTCGAATGTTGCTTTGGAATAACAGAATTAGGAGCAACCATTTTTCGTATGAAAAGAATAAATAAAAAGCAGGGCATTGATCTTAAAACTTCACTTTTCCATATTTATGTAAGAAAGTATTATAAATAGCGAATAGCAACACTTTAAATTTGTAACAACCATTTTCTAAGTTCGATCATAGACAGACGACCCTTAAACTATGATTTTATATTACCATGTTATTTTGGAAAGACATCGTCATGTTTAGCAACATTAGCATCAGCTATTTGCTACACAATTGCTCTAGATTGATGGATGGATGGATGGATGGATGGATGGATGGATGGATGGACAAACAAATGCGGTGACTGTAACACCTTTTGGCTTTTTATGCAGCAATGATGCCAGCGATTAACCGAATAGTTACTGTGAGCAATTACTAGCGACCAAAGTTAAGCACCACCGAGTCTGGTTAGCAAATGGATGGGTGACCATCAAGATGAAAACTAGTTCTGGTGTTTCCATCTACTGTACTACTCATGGCTGTATATCTCATCGAGGGAAGGTGCAGATACATGCGTGTATAGATCACACTCCTTTGCTGACTCATCTCATCTCATCATTGTCTCATCTCAGAGATAATTCTAAGTTACAGTCCTGCCACAACCTTTAAATATTAAGTAGTCTACCACTGAGTAATGTTTCTAAAAATATTTTTATCGAGCAAACAACTAAGATAAACTAATGACTGTTAAATTTTCTTGGAATGAGTACGTGGGTTTCAAAACCAGTACATGCCAGCCGCCCACCTTTCCTCTATTTCCTTTTCTCTTTGTCTTTCTTCTGCTTCCTTTATCTGAGCATCCAGTTCCATGAGGAGTGACTCCGCAATGACGACACTCTCGGGTTTCTCCGGTGGCCGGGCATCCCCATATACGGCAGACTTGAACCACGAGAGTGACATCTCTGTAACTGCAAAAAAAATGATAGAATGAAAGTACTTTTGGTGAAAACGGAAAATGGAAACAGCAAGATTTGAACTCATCTATAATATTTGTTTGGGTATTAATTTGCTTTTGTCTATTGTCTTGTTTGTTTGTTTTTGTGTGTTTGTTTTTTGTTTGTTTGCTTGTTTGTTGTTTATTTGCTTGCCTGCTTGTTTGCTTGCTTGCTTATTTGTTTGGTTGCTTGTTAATTAATAAGTACTTTACAATTATGTACGGATTTACTCATGATTGCCTCAGTAGAGAACTTTACTTTTAGCAACGAGAAAAAAAATCGTGTTTAGCAAAATCTGCTTTTTTACTGCATCAAACACAGGGCCTAATAATGTTGCTAACACACCACATACAGTTTACTTACTGGTATGCTAACGTGAACTAACCGACACTGAGTTCTGGGAACTTCTGACCAGTAGAACGGGCATCAAAATGAATTACGTAAATAAATAACATACAATAGTCATTCTTTGTCAACTGTGATAAGATCCAACTCGCAAATATGACGCTGTTTACATTATTGTAGACTGTACAAAACTCACTTAAGAAAATTTAATGGCTCTTAGATGCCTTGTAACTTGTAATGAAGTAACATGTCTTAAATATTCACAGCCGTCTAGCACGATGCAAAACGTCAGGCTCTCGTTCACGGGTTGCTGAACAGTAATTGCAAAAGATTTTTCTGGGTAGATTCACCTGTTTCAGCTGCTCTCCGGATGCGGTTACCATGGAAACGGATTCCATGCGAGCTGCCTAATGATTAGATGTTTATCGACGCGTAGTGGTTTTACCAAGGGTTTCATCTGAAGACAGTCATCACGCGCGACAGCTAACCTTAATTAATTCACGAAATCAATAAAGAAATATTTAATTTTATGTTTCATATGACTGACAGGTTATATAATTGCAGACTTGGCGTCTGTTAAATATGGGCATATGCAAAGTTAGGTGCTTATTAACTGTAACGCAAATACTAAAAACTAGTTGAAAATTTTAATTGTCCTCCATGTAAAAATAAGATTGTACTGATTGTATACCTGTGGTTTCAGGCAACCTTGTGGATTTTAATGACGTAGGCCCTATAAACTGCAGAGTTATAGTTAAGTGGGGTTTACCTAGCGTACCCGGAATGCGTAAACATTACGCACCTGCGGAATAACTGCAGGATAAAAAATCAATAGGAAATAGCTGCAGAAAAAAAATAACGCAGATCTAATAAACGGGTATATTGAAAATAATACAGTGGACTCTCGTTATAAGAATCACCTCGGGAGAAGGCAAAGTGATTCTTATACGTGTGATTCTTGTAACGAGAGTCCACTGTATAAACCGATTTTATCTATTTCGCACCCCGAAAACGCATACGCATGTCGCATGCTAGGTACTAAACTTCTACTAAAACGCTACTAAACTTCCCAGAATATTAACTAAACTTAACTTACCAGTACTGGTAAAGTCATAAAGTACATAACACTATTAACAAGCAGTGTAAAAATGATATTAAACTACCAGTTAAAATAACTACAGTCTACAAAAACGATGTTTTTATGGTCGCTTAGTTACTTTTGATTACACTACAAGTAACTCAATCACACGTCATGACAAAAACGTAATAGATCTACAGACTACGGTGTGTTTAGAAACTTAAAATTTTAATGCAGCAAATGAAATCCCGAATTCGTAAACTACAGTAAAGCCAATCAAACTCATGGGCCAAATAATTCAAAATGCAACAAAATATTCCAGAACCCCATATTGTTGAAGCCATTTTTGGTACAGGTGTTATGAGTATCACTTGCAGCTGTTAGTTTACAAATAAACTATAATATACTATATAAATCTTACACACTAAAGAAATATATTAAAAAGTCAAGCATTGTATGAACTCTTGTCTTTGAAGTTTGTTATACATCTTACGATAATAAATATAATAATTAGCTAGGTGGCCTAATTAATACTGAAAATATTACGTCGGTTATCATGGTACATCGAACTAAAATAAATACGAAAATTACATTTTCCATAAGACCTAGAATAGACCTAACTTTTCATAGCGCAAAAAACCTGCAAATAATCAAATTTATTATTTTTTTACTATTATTCGTCTTATAGGTAATATTTGCACAACTTACTCGGTTATTTTGGTATTAATAAATCTGACATGGCCCCACTGCGAGTTCACAACAAGGTGTGCTTGGTGTCAGCAAGCCATCACATTCTAAACAATCTGTTAATATGCTTCACACAATCTGCTAGAAACCCCATCGTGACACGGACACGTTCCCGGCAACTTGAGTCTGCTGCAACGGGTTTCTTTGTTAGCCACGCCTTTGAATAGTACAACGCACACGATTGGATGCCTGAATGGCAAGCTAGTCAAATCAGAATAACGGGTACTCATGAGCCATCACAATAAACAATATGGCCGGGGGACAGCATGATGAAACTGTAACTGTTCAAAAACAAATTCAGCAAGATTGGGCTAATAGAGAATACATTGAAGTGATAACTGGGAGCATTAAGAAGATCGCCGATTTTTTGAACTCCTTTGGTTAGTTTTTAGTTCATGGAATTGTCTCCCAAGTAACGCAATAGTTTTAAAGAACATATCATAGTTAAGTGAAATTAAAAAGTGTAATGGGAGCGGCGCGCTCACCGTATAAGGTTTTTAATACTTCGGTTATGTTTTTCCATGAGAAGTATTTGATTGGAGCATCTTCACAAAACTGGGCTAGTATTATTGTACGAAATTATACTATTACTATTTAGCATTATGATAATACTTTGGCATGAAGGACGCTATTAGTATAATGCTAGCCCAGTTTTGTGCTGTACCAGACTATACGAGACTCCTGCTTCTTGTTCGTCACACTAGTTAGTTATAACGTTATCAATGTGTGGTTGTATACCCTTAAAATAACAGTATATTATCAAGTCATGCGACAATGAAAATACTAGTGATGGTGCTGCAGCATGGATTTTAAATTACTGTGTATACGGTATTTGTATTCATTTCCGGTACACCATCTGGCAGTGTGCCAAATGACCTAATTTACATACTCTGCTAAGTGACTGTTTTCACAGTATTACACATCTGCTTGTTGGTTGAAATTCACCGTTTAGATTCCTTAGTAAAATACTGCTAGCTTGATATTTTGCAGGTAGTTTACCAGTCAGATACTCAAATAGTTGCTAAAACGAATCCTGCTGCAAGCCTGTAACAACAAAATTTTATTTATAGCTTAGCTAAAATAAGCCTAGCTTGGTGGTTGACTTTGGTAACTTTTAGTTTTTCGCCACCCTTTCACCAATCACTTGAATATCATTAACTCAGATAATTTATTCATTTAATAATCTCGTCACTTTGTATTATATTATCGTTTCATGCTTTGTGTTTTTCTTGTAAAAAAGGTGATAAATAAAGATACTTACTTACTTACTAAAGTTCAATAATTTCCTTTAGCCCAACATGCGCTGACCGTACAAACCATATAAAATATTTTTGAAGCACACAGCAATCAAAACCTATTGAGACTAAATAAAAAAAGTTCCTGTTGTGTTTTGTTTCTCTCGGAAAGCTCGTAGAGAAAACCAGAAAACACTTCATCAAATTAAACTAGTTTATTAAGCGAGAATTCTACAACACAAAAGTATGAAGGAACATGAAATGATTACACTAAACGTGAAAATCTGGAAAACGTTTGAGTGTATCTGAAAATGTAAGTATACAAGAGAATGTGTAAGTGGCATCCGTGTGCTCCCCTCTCAGCGGCCTGCTTCGCCTTATATAGAGCGCCCAAGTTGCTTCCAGAAGTTTTGTTCCAGAACATTCCACACGGTAAGATGATCATTCCAACGGAACATTCTACAATGTTCCATGTAATTCTAATAGACGCCAGCGATCTCCACAACAGTTCCTTTGTATACATTGTCATCATCTTTTATATGCATTTCAGTCCTCTTGGGGATATGTCAAAGAACGATAATATGGAATAGTGGAACGTTGAAAACCATTAAAAAGATAATCAAAGAGGATTTATAAAATTACCTGCTCTGCATCCATACTTATGGATCTGTTTTTGCTTTTTCGTTAGATATGTCTTGCCGTGCCAGATTAGCAACTTTGAATGAAAAGCTCACCGACCTTGAAAGAAGAATTGAATATCTAGAAGCACGGGTAAAATATTTAAGCAATTTCATCTTGTATTTTGCTAAAACTTGTACGAAACCTGATGGCTTGGAGAAACATCGTAATTTCTGCCCAGCTAGCTGTAGAACCTGCACAGCAGCTTCTGATGCGAAAGGATTTCAGCTGAAGAACTTTTTATTTTAACTCCTTCAGGACCGCACGATTCAAAATAGGTTGTATAAGACCTATGTCTTTTCTGCTACTGTATGAGCACAGACATAGCTAAATGATTATAGATTAGGTCAGGGGTGTGCAAATTTTGGCTGGCCGAGAGAATTTGTGCAGCCCGCGAAGAGATTTGTCAACCTAATGAAAGTGCGGCCTGGGCGATTAATTGAGTGTATCCAGCTGAAGTCCGTGCCACGATACCAAAGATAGTGTGGTTAGTTTTTTCTACTAGATCGGATGCCATTAACCCTTACAAGATGGTTGTAACTTAATGTCACTGTACTACACAGACTGTGTGACACACATTACTAATATGCATTGTAATGAAATTACCACTATCTGTCCTGAAAGTAGAAATATATGGTTTGTAATATAAATTTTAATAACTTCTAAAATAGTTTCTTGAGTGTAGTAGTAATGATGTACGCAGGTCGGATGCAAAAAATCGTTATTAGGCCTTTCTGTACTTGGCTCCTTCATCAAACTGCCTGTGGCCCGCAGGAATTGCGGGAAAGTTTAATGTGGCCCAGCTAGTCAGATAATTTGCACTCCCCTGGATTATATACTGTTAGGAATCACAGCTATCCAATCATATTATTTGTTTAAACATTTATAGGTCATTTCATTACATTAAATTAAGAAAAACACGCACTTTTCAGTTACTCCAACTTAGCCTATTGAGTAGTTTTGTCTGGTGTACGCTTGCGTGAATGTACACACTATTTTATTGATCGCCTGCTTGCTACAGCCCAAGCTGTGCAGTGTTCTGCTGATATTCCAGGAAAAACCAACCGATCGGCCAATGAGAAATTAGGGTTGTTTCTTCTTTTAACAGGAATTTAACAGGTGCGACAATTTACCAAGTGTTCAAATTGTCTTGGCTAAATTTAAAAATTCGTAGAGCTGGGAAGTTTATTTGTTATTGATTTTATTTAATATTTTATTATCTAATTAAGTGCACAAAGCAATTAAATCATATGATATCGATCATGACACCTTAATTAATTTTGCTCCATTATCATTTTCAGACGTCTGCGTCCTACATTGTCTATTTCATGAACATTAATTGTTTTAAATGCATAATAGGTATTACCTGCTATTTTTTTGTATTACAAATGAATAATTGGTATTAATTGCCGTTTTTTGTATTATAAGTCTTTACTTAAAAATTTAAGGTACCCTTTTATTTTCATACAGCAATAATTGTATACCACTCAGATTGGAAACAGGACGGTTGTTTTACTTGAATTAGGTACAGCGCACGAGAACCGCCCCGGACACTTATTTTAATGGCATCAGGGATTCAGGGTCTGACTAGATCGTGTTGTCCTCGCCACCTGTTGTTAAAATCATTAACTAGTGGCATAATGGATCTGATATTGAAACTGGTCATAGAACGTGTCATATGTGGCTAATGGTGCATTTTGCCAACTCATTTGTTTTTTAAGGAAATAATATAATGTACAGTTTTTTGTGTTTGCGTAGTTCAAAATTATTTTGTATATATCTTAGGTGACTAAAGGTGAAACGTTAACTTGATCCTGAATGAAGAAACATGGTGTGTGTCAACATGAGTCCACTTTTCTACATGTAGTTCAGTTTTGCTATTTATTTTCTGTTCAAAGTGTGACATCAGTTAACTAAAACAAATACAGTCAACCCTCATTAAACTGGACTAATGGGAGGGGTGGGTGGTCCGGTTTAGCCGATTGTCCGATTTATCCGATATGCCTATATATGGTCATATATATTCATATATTCTATATATGCCAGAAATTAATTTTTGTTTTAGTCATTTAGTATGGTAAATGAAGAATCATTGAAATACAATTAGATACTTTAAAACTATTGCAGTTTTCTGTTAACACATTATGATTTGCATAGACTAAGCTGTTATAGTTAAACTCTTATATATTAACTAGTACCTTAAACTGTATATTGAATTTGACAGTCATTTGCTAATGGATAATATTATGATAATAAGTAAGCGGTCGTAATCTTTAAGTTTTGAATGGAGTGACTAAAACTACACAGAGTTTGTAAACTGTCAATTGCTAATGAATACTATAATAAGTAAGCAGCTATAATTTTTAAGTTTCTTATGTAGTTGCTTGAATTGTACATATAAATTTGCATACAGCTAATTGCTGTATTTGCTAACAACGAATGACATTATTTGTTGTTGACTAACTGTGAAGTAAACAATAACTGAAATATTAAAAAAGGTAAACAACTATTTTCATAATAATTTCTACATATTTAATAAGGTCTGAAAACCTTATTGTTAAATTTTCATAGACTGTTTTTTATAAACGTTTATTTGCCTTTAATTGCTTTTGGCAAGCAGCAAATAAATGCTGATCAAATTGCCTCGGGTTGCAAAATTAACAGGAAAAAAATCTATCACAATTCCATTTGTTAATTAAGGTAATTAAAATGGTTAGATAAATCAATATATTGCTGTACCAAGTCAAATATGATGATGATGTTGTGTTCGTAACTTAGTAGAGAACTACCAGAAAGAAAAACTGACATTTTTAATTGTGGGTCAAGGTTATTTATATTAAAAGGTAATATGTTTGTTTGTTTGTTTGTTTGTTTATTATTTCCCTTATTACTGTGAATGAAGTTGACTAGGACTATTAGTACTTTCTTCAAATTAAGGTTAGCCAGCTGGTCGCTGTGGTGCAAAATCATTGATTTTTTCTGTATTTCAAGTTATACAGATATATTATTACTAGTCATCAAATCTTGATTTATAAAAAATGCTACTGAAATATTAAACTGAAGTGTTTGTATAAACAGTTTATTATAATTAATTTCATATTCATTGTAATTTTATAATAATTTCATGATGAAACTGATACAGTTACATTCCTGGGAATTACATTTTACGACTCATAAAAAAGAGTTAGCATTATTATGCATTTACGCTATAAAAACATATTTATAAGGCACTTGTTTCAGCATATAGCAATATTGTATATACATTGTAGAGTTTACAATAATAATATGTTTTTATCAAGTATGAAATATTTTGTTTTATTTGTGAATCGCAGAATTTATATATGATTTGTGTAGAGCAACATCCAGAGTGCATGCGTTACCGTGGAGATGTCTACTAACTTGTTACAAACTTTGTGTAAAAAAACATGCGCACAGAAGTAAAATATCAAAAATCAAAAGTTCGCATCCTTTACGCAGTTCCATGTAGAAGCAGTTCCGTGTAGAAGCATTCTCAATTATGGGCTTAATATTTGCAATTGGCCTGTACTAGCTTCGCAGAAAGTTTTCAAGTTTAGCAGCTTATAATGTTCTTCCTTCCTTGCAAATAGGTGACACCGCATGCATAATGTACTAAATTGACGCATCATTCAAGTAAATCATAAATTTGCATTTGACTCATGTTGCAGTGTTGACTCATGTTGGCTATTAATGACAGTCATGTTGTTAGACTAAAATACCATATTAACTTGTAAGTAATAAACGCAGTACAAATTTCTCACTAATTTTTGCAGTTGTTCACGACTAGATTCATTGAATTAAAGCACGTTTGTGGAAATTATAATGGTTGGTGTCACGAAAAACACTGAAGAGATCCCTCGGATGAACAATCGTGTTTGTTTATATAAAAAATTTCAGCATTAACTAGACGACCGCACTTTATTTTTTCGTCTCATATTCAGCCTGCTAACCGGTGTAACCGCTGAAGACGCACGCGAGAAAGATCGCGAACTGGCCGTTTCCGGAGCAATGCGCTTGTTTCTCTTTCGGAAAAGTGGCGACTCCTGTGAGGCACGAGGAGCCGACCTAGTCGATCCCACCGGAGATGGCACCGAGCTTGATCTGCCACTAGGAGCAGGACTGTATCCTCTGGAACCCACCGAGCTCGCACTACGTGCTGAGTGCCCAGGTTTTTTTGACACGGCCCCAAATGCGTGGCGAGTCAGCGACGAAGCCAAGAATGCCTTGGATCTAGCCGTACGCCATCCGCTTGAAGCCCGCAAGCGTACACCTGAAAATATCGTAAAAAAATGGTTAAAAGACATCAGAAGTAACATAAATTATTATTACTGTTTCTGCCTGTTCAGGTTTTACTGCAATTTCAGTAATTTACAAATTGCAAAATTTTATGCAAGAGGTGGGATGGGTCTCTTTCTATACTGCACTATAAAGTCAAAGTTTATCATAAATTACCCATCCCACCCTCTTGCATCAAATTTTGAAAAACTGAAATCTGGCGGAAATTTCTGAACTCTTTAATTTCAAGTGCAGTGAGAAAATTTAATGCTAATCAGTTTCCTAGTCTCTATAATTTATCATTTCATTTTAGGTTTTACATTCACTGCCTGTTTAAACATTTTAAACATAGGTCTCTTACTGTATAGTAAGATAATCAACGGTATTGCTACAGGTGTAAATTGAATTCAATATAATGATGTACCTTATGCACAAGAGAGAAATGACTGTTTCATTCATTTTATGATTATGTTTGTTCATATAGCTTACATATTATTGTTTCGTCTGTTTATAGTAGTGTATATTTTAACCCTCATATGATCACGATTTTTTACAACCGATTTTGGTTAACCGGGGGTAAAAAAATTACCCCCACCATAATTCGTAAATTACTTTTGATAAACCGCCGTGTTTCATTAGTAAACAGCATAATTCGTGATTATGCTGACCACCATAGGATACATTATACCTCTGCTTAAAGACATGTGACTTACTAGTAATACAAAATTTAAATTCACTTAGTTACGGTCACTCATCTATGCCGGAATAACTGTAGACAACCGACATTGCTGGCGCTTGTGCAAAAATCATTGTTATTTTGAATTTATTGTCTACTACTTGCTTCTTTTAGGTGGAGTAATTAATCTATAGACATTAATAATGTATAATGTATAGTAATATAGACAAGCGAAGTAAAGTTTCGACAATCTAAAAAAATCGACATATTGCATTTTCACTTTTATTTCGTGGTGAGACAATGCGCCTAAAATAAATAAATGAAAGTATTTTATGCACAAAACATATTTAGAAAAAGTCATAGAAAAAGTTTACTGGGATGCGTATGGTAAAAGGGTAAAATGCAAAAACCGGTCTGGGGGTAATTTTTTAACACTGTTTAGCCAAATGAAATTGTGGTGAAAGATTACCAAAAGGCAGAATAAATTTTATTTTATTTTATCTTTAAGGAGGTGCAGTGTAATTATGTTTTATTCTATGCTTCATCAAAATGAAAATCATATACGGCCTACACTAAAAACTTTAACAGCAAACGAGTAAGATTGGACAGTAAAACAGCATTTTTAAAACTGCAACTATATTCATGCGCAGTAAAGTTGCTAAATTATGTTTTGTTAAACTAATTTTGATATAAGACAGAGTAAAAAAGCCAAGCATTAAGTTCTTATCACAGCTGTTACAATTGGCTTTCACTTGGCTTTTGTAACAGCATAGTTTTCTGATAACAGTGATTTAGAGCATATATTCAAGGGGGCACAATGTATGCCACAGCAAAGGTTTAGTTCAGTTTAATTATTCCAACGTCCAAGTAAATTTAACAATATCTCACACAAAAATGCACTATATAGAAATAACATGAGAATAATAGATAAGATATAGCCAAACAATTGACGCAGCGCACACAATTGATGTCAAACATATTGGTCTATTGCTCCGCCTCCACTGTAACGTAAGCATGCTCAGCAGCATTCGGGACAACAGCTCACGCAGGACAACAACTGTCTAAGCAAAACTAAACTAAACTGAACAACATGACAGTCACAAGTAATGTCTCATCAGCATAAACTGATTGCACATCTTCATAAACACAAATCTCATTTAAGTTTGTAAAAACTGGTCAGAAAAGTTAATCAAATAGTTGTTTTTGTCTAACTTGCAAAGCCATAAACTAAACTAAACTGCATATTTTCTTGATTGTAAAATGGTTTAGTCAGCAACTCATAGACGTAAGCGTTGTGCATTTCTTCCTATAAACGAAACTGGATTATATATTTCCACTCAGCTAGAACAACGCCAATATTTCTTCCGCTATCTAATGAAAAGTTGTGCATTTTCCACAACAGTATTAGGCACAGCTGTAGCTAAATGTTCCGAACTTACCCGCGTTAATTAAGCTCTGCAGGGGTGCGAATTAACGAAACGGCAGTCAACAAAAATGATTAATGTTATGTTAGACGTGAATTATCGGTTCAGATTGGATGGTGAACTTGTAAGATCTGACCCAAACAGATAATGTGGAATAACGGAAGTGCACAAGGTGCAGGATAAAAGAAAGGAAAACCTGGAAGGTAATGACTGTGAAGATGTGGTGACAGTGGTAACGTCAGTCGGACACAGTCAAAGGTGCCAAAACAAATGAATGTATCTGAGCAGAAAGGTGATCCATCGTTAGGAACAAAATACAACAAGTGTCAAATTCAATTGGATTTTAACATGTGGCTAGCTGACAAATCAACTGCATCGCGTAGCAGTGTGTGGGTACAAGGGGTACTTGCCCTCAGGTGCAAGGGTAAGAGGGCGCAAAATTCTTCTAGAGTTCAATGACTGTTAATGATGCAAAAAATGCGCACAATTTATGACTTCACCTACAAAATAAATGATCAAAACATTAAAAGGACAGCAGACGTTTTTTCCCCGGGGGACAACAAGCACTTACTAAGCGACTGCGCGCATCGACTACCCACCAGACAAGCACTTACTAAGCGAGTGCGCGCATCGACTACCCACCAGACAAGCACTTACTAAGCGACTGCGCGCATCGACTACCCACCACACAAGCACTTACTAAGCGACTGCGCGCATCGACTACCCACCAGACAAGCACTTACTAAGCGAGTGTGTGCATCGACTACCCACCAGACAAGCACTTACTAAGCGAGTGTGCGCATCGACTACCCACCAGACAAGCACTTACTAAGCGACTGCGCGCATCGACTACCCACCAGACAAGCACTTACTAAGCGAGTGCGCACATAGACTACCCGCCAGACAAGCACTTACTAAGCGAGTGTGCGCATCGACTACCCACCAGACAAGCACTTACTAAGCGACTGCGCGCATCGACTACCCACCAGACAAGCACTTACTAAGCGAGTGCGCACATAGACTACCCGCCAGACAAGCACTTACTAAGCGAGTGTGCGCATCGACTACCCACCAGACAAGCACTTACTAAGCGAGTGCGCACATAGACTACCCGCCAGACAACCATGCACTCTGTAGAAACAGCTGACATACCTTCTGGTATTTTGAAATCTTCTGCATTGTTACACAGTTCGCAGCCATGCACCGGGCATTGTTCAATCATCAGCTCGCTAACACTGTGCAGAATAAACGTCTCAAAGGTCGGAAAATCGAAGCAACTGTAGCGCCCACGCCAACCAAGAAAACCTAGAAATAACATGGTGAGATTATTCAAGTTATTCTTAAATATTGAAATGTATTTAAGTGGAAAACAAACAAGTTCTTGAGTTCTTTCATTTCTACTATACATCAGTCTTTCTGAAATATGCTTGCACACTTTGTAGCATGCTAGAGTAGAACTGATGTGTTTATTTGAAATGCTTTTAATAAAATTTCCTGTGTCTTTTAGAATAAGAGGTTACCTAGCTTGCAAATTACTTTCCCTAAATAAAAATTAAATCAAACGCTTGATCTCCTTGTCATTTTTGGGAAAAAATAAAATTTAATTCAAATAGTGGAAAGGATTTATGCTGATAGAAACTTACAATAAAAATGTACTTTTCAAACAAAAAAGGAACGAACCATTTGGGTGTATGATGACAAAAGTAGGTACGCCAAGGACATCGTAACCCTGAACGGGTCGCTGAAGATCGGTTTCTTGACCGACGTCCATCCAGTGAGAAACCACGGTTTCGTCTGTATGTAAGCCCCGAGACTTCAGTTGTTCGAGCAAGACGGGTCTCTGTTCAGCTTGCAGAGTTTTAGTGTAAGCGCAGGCAACAAACGAAAACTGAAGAATCATACAAACATTACTTGAACAGTATCTTGTCTGGCTCTTCAAATTTTTAACACAACCTACAGGGGTCACTTTCTCACTACAAATTTCACCTGATTATTTTTATCAAAACATGAATCTGATTAAGAGGTGACTTACTGAAAACTACAACTCCAAGTATTTCAGTTTACAAACGGAAATCATTTTCAAAAATCAATTTCAACTTTCACGCTCGCTTGTCACAAATTTCAGAAAATAACGAACAAGACTGAATCTTGATAGAAACAGCTTCGTGTCTGTTTCATTAATATTAAATCAAGCATTCTTATAATGTTACCACTAATACAGTCACATGTGTAGGGCGCCGAGTAACCCACTAGCCGAAGTAGGACACTTCCGGCAAAACCCATGTGCTAAAAGCAGTGTCGTACATGGGCAGCCCCAGTAGGACACTAGAAATTTCTGTCGAGAATACAGATTTATGACATACAAAAACATAAACGTAAATTTGTTTTAGAAAAAAAGTAACTTTATAATAATGATGGATAGCCTTTGACAATTTACAAATGTATTTTTTACAACAACATCATCACTATTATTAGCTCCATTAATATCATCATAACAGTAAACTAAGTATCTAATGCTTTAAAGAGAGAAACTGTCGCTAACCCGTTTACTTAGTAGAAAACAATTATTTGTCCATGACGGAGTGAAAAGGATCACCTGTTTGTGAAGCAAGACAAAATAAAAAATGATATTATACCTTAAACAAATGTTGGATTGCCTAAAAAGTGTGCTATTTCACTTTAAAGAAGATTAATATTGGCAAATATTAATTCTTCTAGCTCAGAATAATTTTTTTTACTTTGTCATATGTATAATATATAATAGCCTAATATATGTATAATAAATTATTCAACGTATATTGACGTTTTTAATTATTATTATTCCATAAACAAGGACAACGGACAGTACGCTTAACAACTCAATTCGCGACGTTTCTAGTGTCCCACTTGGGCTAGCCCATGTACGCCAATTGTCCTACTTTGGCTAGTGGGTTACTCGGTGCCCAATAACATGTTCTTATAAGGGTAAATGTTATTTTAAGTTCTTTCATGGCAAAAAGCACAAATTGCACTTGATTAATGCCACAGAGATACAAAAAAGGCTAGCCAGGTAACATATAATTAACATTCAAATCACAACACAAAAAAGCAAGGGCTAAAACTGGTATCCAAGATAGTACCTTGTTTGAATGTTTTGTGGCAGTTCTTGTAAAATATGCCAGCAATCTCATCGAAGCTTTACACCACGGCGTCCAAAACAATATAACGGTTGGCTTCAGTAGCGTGGTGCCAGACAACAACAATGGTGCCGTCTGTCCGCTGTTCATGTTAAGTGCATGGCACATGGGAATTGGCGTGGCTTTGTTTAGAATCCCCGGATTGATGGGCGGATTACGGGTTTCCGCCAGGTATGTGTCATAATAGATACAGCAGCCCTTATCTGGCCAACTAAAATGAAAAATCAGCATTAAAAGATAATATTCTAATACTGCACCGTTTGCATTTTCTGTTCATAGATGGCGCAAGTAACTATTAATCTGTGACAGAGACGGTAGGCTATTAATTAATTGACAGCCTGAAGGAATTCTGATCATACTATTGACAAAAAATTTGCCAGGCAAGGAATTGAACCCAGTTCCTGAGTGTCAATCAATCGTGGTACAACAAGTGCAATGCCAGGTCAACCATAGATTCTCTCTCACAAATTAAATGATCTAATGTGAATATAATAACACAATGCGTTTCATCAGCAATTACAAATCTCATCACGTGATTGATGTCCATTTCGTGAAAACTTGAGGTAATGAAAACAGCAAAGTACAGAATTCCGCACAGCATTTAGAACTTATTGTCTTTCGACAATTTACAACTGCGGGTACTATTTGCCGATAAACTCGTATTTCAGTAACTTCAGTTTCGTATTTAAAACCAAGAATTTATTAAAGAAATTTACTAAGTTTGTGGATTAAGGAATTTACAGCATATTTTTTGTACTAGTTGTTGTGCATACATAAAATTTTGCTTAATCAAAAAAATTACTAATACATAATTTAAGTTTTGAAATGTGACACAAGGTGTCAGTACACTCACTCGGTGTTCCTCTTGTGTACATGGTGAAGACAGTAGAATGTGAACGGCAGGAAAGGTTCTGTAAGAAGCTCCACCACTTTTGACTCTGGACTCTCTCCGGGATATGGCCTCTCCACCAGGGATATCATGCTGATGCAATGTCTCTCTTGCTCTAAATCCAACTAAAATAACCAACAGTTCTAGTGTTATTCAACAGAAACAAAGTCCCCTAACAACTTTACCTATTTCCAAACGATGCACATCAGTGACATTTCAAATTCTCTTTGAGTTGAAATTTTTTTCAAGTTTTGGATTTGAATGAAACTGGCAACTTGTGACGAAACTCGAACATCAACAGCAGGAACAGCTTCAAGAGCAACAACAACGACAGTGACAATGACAACGACAACAACAAAGTGATGTTCAAACACCCACTACTTTTAAGAATTCAAAATTGTTTTAAAAGAAAATCGGATAATTGATTAGACTTAATCTCATTTTAATTTACTGTTCAAAATAAACATGTTCTTCCCTATAAAAGAAATGTGTTTCAAACATATGATTGATAAACAACTTATGCTACAATCAACTATATGTATTACTGTAATAACTGTAATACTACACTAATTGTATTAATTTCAGATGTCCTGGATTTCTGAATTAAGTAGCAACATTGTACATTACAATGTACAGCTCATACTTTGCATGGGCTTATGTACATTGAGAATCATTTCTGTTATCGTATCTGTTGTACGGGGTTATAAATTTCAATAAGTATTCACTAATGAACTAGTCATATTTTTGAATTAACTATTTTGAGTTATTACGTACTCGAACTAACTAATTGTATATTTCTGTACTGCACATAGTGGAAATACTGTGATCAGTAATAGTTACTGTGTTGTAAATCCACTCAAAATAAATAAAGTTCATATATTATGTCACAATCCAACAACAGTTTGTGCAATGGTAGGCATCTTTGCGGCATCAAGCATGTTTGCATAAGTGTAGACTGATATAAGATGGTTATGTGATGTCACAAAAATGGGCTCTACATTACAGACAAACACTGCAGTTCATGATCATGCTTATCACAGTACAGCGCCTATTTGTTGGCCATGCAAATGTGTCAAAAAGACCATTGCCAGTCTTAGTAGATTTGCTCAGCTACTCATAGCTTTGAAAGTTTAACAAAATTTAACTATCCAAGGTAATTATTATTTAATCTAAGTTTTAATTAAAAAAAGCTGTTGTAGTTTTCAATATTATAAAGCATATATAATTTTGAACTTATGTCTATACAATTGTCCGGTTTTCCTTTAAGTGTTTGGCTTAAAAAATATATGCTTAATAAACTGAATGACCAAATAAACCCAGCACAATTTGTCTTCAGAAAAAGGTTTGAAAAAGAACAAACTTGTTTAGTATTTGTATCTTAGACTTGTGTACCTTCGATCGTTCCATCAATCACATGTAACAAATGCTAAATTACTAACATACCTTCAGTTTTATGTTATTACAACGTGAGTTTAGTGTCGGCCCGTACTGTTTACCATCAACAAAGATTTTGTAACCGGTTACGACAATGTGTCGGCTGGGCTGCAGACATTTCCACCGCAAATGTACAACCAAAGATCCGGTGTAATGTTGGAGGGACTGCAATCCATCATTTAGCATCTTTTCAATCTCCGTCAAGACTCGCGAGTACTCGGCATCCTGGGATAGGACACGTCTGGCAGCTTCTTTCACACTACCAATGTGCAGCTTTCTTATTAACCTGAGGAAAATAATCAAAGTTTATTACGAATCAATATAGTAACAAGTCCAAAATGGCATTAAGTGTTAACAAATAACATCTTAGCCAATCGAAGACATAGAACAAATGTTTATGCATCTCTTACAACATCCTGGACACGTAGAACAAGTGTTTATCAATCTTTTTTTTTCCCTCTGACTTCTTATCTGTGGAATTCTCTGACAAAAATTGTTTCCCTGAAGACTACATCTTCATTCAATTCAGGAATAATATCAACGGTATCTTTCATCACTAATAATTAAATTAACCATATAAATTCCATTTTTCTAGAGATGTATTGATTTCTTTACCTTGTTACTGCAACATCTTACAGTGAGTAGCCTATGGCCTCAAATGCTTGGGGCAATTTTTGTGAAAAAAACAATCAAATCGGGAATAAGGTTATTTATAAATTTGCTTAATCAACTAAAAAAGTTAAATCTATGTGTATTTATTAAGTGAAAGTCATTATTGTTTGTGCAGTCTGTCACATCTTACATTCGACATGGGAAGCTTCCCAATTCTTTCCAGATACAGTCATGTTTTCAATACACAAAAACACTCCATTTTACAATGATAACAGGTTATTTATACCAATAATTTTTTTGAAAATAAGACAGTGCTCTTCGGAGATTTGCCATGGTCATAATTGTAAGAGAAGTAAAAATGCCCGTCAATCTCAAAAAATCCTTTATTTCTTTTTCAGAAGCTTTTGACCTCTCCGACTTTCTGTGCAGCTGATGAAGGACGAAAGCTTCTGAAGAAGAAATAAAGGATTTTTGAATTTTATCGGTAATTTAACTTCTTCTCTTACCAGTAATTTTTTTGTTCATTATTATAATTACCTTCTACACTACTCTCAAATTTGGAACACTATGAAATCAATACATGTTGCCATGTGGTAATTTCAGTACCTTCGGTACTTTAAAGACGACAATTCCAACATAAATTAAAAACAAAGAAACTTATTTCGTCAAATGCAGCTAAGTATCAAGGTAAATCATACCAATGTTAAAGTCTTCCAGATACTGGCAGCAAACACATCAACACAATTATTTAGACAACATTACCGAGTTCTACAAAGTCATCAGAGTCAGCTGTCACATTTGTGGACAATGAGATAGAAAGGCAGTCATTTAAAATGGCTTCAAAAGATGTAACATTTCTCTTATGGTTCTTGTCATGTTGGCAGTCAATAATGTGGCAGTTATTTTGAAAGTGCTGTTGAAAATAGATACCAGCCACATCCATATGGACCACTTCCAAAATGAATTTTGTGGCAAAATTTGTGCACCCAGCATTGACATTTCAGCTCAGGAGGAGCCATTAGAGGAAAAACTACATAGTACTTTTGTTATAATTTAGCTTAAGTTAATTAACAAAGTTACCTGTCACGTTTGTTGATTAAGTCACACACGACCTTCTCTATCCGTCTTCGTTCTTCCAGGCCGACAACCGTCAGCGACATGATGGGTGGGGCCGGTACTGCAGAGTCAATTCTCACGGGCTGTGAGGTTACTGCATCATGGCTTCCGTGCACCTGAACAAACAATGTTGAATTGAATTTCTGCAAAGCTTTTGCTGATAGTCTAAGTGTCGTTTATAGTCATTAATTGCTATGATTTATACAATTGCTGCTTCAAAATTTTACCTTAATTAGAATTATAAAACATACTATACATGCTATAGTACATTGATTTTTATAATTATATTGAGTGTTGACAAGGAGCCAAACGAATGAAGTGGGAATTGTGTTAGTATGTATAATATAATATAAGATAACATAACATAACATAACATAACATAACATAACATAACATAACATAACATAACATAACATAACATAACATAACATAACATAACATAACATAACATAACATAACATAACATAACATAACATAACATAACATAACATAACATAACATAACATAACATAATATAATATAAAACAACATTTCTTGATGTAGCAACACACTGTATGTTATGCAGTAATACATATGTTGTGCTCCTAACAAGACATTTAGTATGTACACTTTAATAGGACATTTTCATCACAAGAGATTGTTTTTTTAAAGAAAATCAATCTTAGCTAATTCTTCTCTAATTCTTAAAAGATGAAGTCTGTTTAAAATGTCTTCGTACAAAATCAAATTTGTTTACAATAAAATTATCATGTTTTATGACGTGAATTTTTTTTAACAATAACTTTTGATAGAAAAATCGGCTTTTATTTGCGTCACAACAAGGAAAGCTCACCAGCCAATCAGCGTCTGAAGCCAGGTGCATTCCATAATACTGTGCTGTATAGTACGTTTTCATGCAAAATTGCTTGTTGATAGTTGGTGAAATGTGTTTATTCACCTTGTTCTGCACTCATATAAAATAATTGTGTATTATGGATTAGTAATATGGACTTTTGTGAAAATTGGCTTCTGAATATAAGTATGTGCTTATTTGTGTGTGTGTGCACGTGCGTGCGTGCATAAGTGTGCACAGATGTGTGTGCATGTGTATAAATAAAACTAATATTCAATATTAGTGTTTAATAACAAATGGCTATTTGTTTATTTACAATATTCTGTTTTTTAACACACCACAAGAAGTTGTTGTCAAATGTGCAAAAGCCAATGTGGCCTTATTAAAAAGTAACTACATAGTGAAAGGGTTAATCAAATACTGGAACAGTATCAAGCCAAACTTGACTGCATGTTTGCTTTAAAGAACCACTAGAATGACTTGCCTGCAGTTCTAAATACACGTGATGAGGTAGCCTTGGATCTTGCAGGTTAAGAAATTCCGCTTCACGTGTATCCGGATGCAGCGGACCCACGCAGTACACATGCGGATTCACGCTCCCGGATGTCTCTTCGACACAGAAAGCCTGCAAACAGTGAACTTGAACTGAATATATTGACTAACAGGAATAAAGGACATTAGTAATGCATCACATACAAAGTTGTAAAGAGTTAGTCAAAATTAAGAACAACAACGGTAACGCAGAGTCTAAATGATCACACAGATTAAAAACACAAGTTTGCAATGAACGAAGTGATTACAACAAAATCATGACAGTTAAAACATAAAATGTCTCACAAATATAACACTCAATTAAAATGAACGACTAAAAGACTCCTTTGTAGACAAATGTAAGATTAAATGGTATGAAAAAATTGCTCAATTTTGAATGAATGTTGAATTAGATAAAAATTAATTCAAGTGTCATACAGTTTCATTGTTTCCATTACTGAGTTTATACTAATTGCGAAAAGAGCAATTAAACCATGTCATTAATTATAATCTTAATGTCAAGAGATCTAACATGGAAAATAATGAATTTGGTTGGCCATTGATAAAGAATGCACGTTGGACTACCTGCTCACTAGAGAATGTGATGGTTTAGTAGTCTAAGGCATCTGCTTGCAAATAGAAGGTACCCAGTTCAATCCAGGCAAAATTCTAACTTTTTTGCATTACCCGTCTTTTAAGTTTGGCGTCAAAATTTAGTTAAGAGTGGATTAGTGGCATCAAGCCATTGAAATGACAGCAGTTTAAGATGTGTTATGTGCCATTGAAAACAAGATAAATGGATGCAGAATCTTTGAGAAAATAATCTCAAATCAGATTAGAAATATGCAAATTATTAAATACCAGACAAGTAATTTATTTGAGTGTATTTATTTGAAAAACGCATTTAATAAACTGAAAAAAATCAAGCCAACTGCAAGAATTGAACCTAACACCTTGTGGCACTGCAAAATGCTATAAAGATTTGTTCCATGAGTAAATGTCTCAGAAAGCTGTAGCTTCATGGCTTTAACATGAAGCAACATGATGTAAAATTCTATCCAAAAATTTGTTTCTAAACTCTGCTATTCAGGCAGCTATGTTAATCCTTACACAATAGAGACAGTTTAATTTCATGCACTCAGAAATTAACTGCAGCAACTATTAGATGTAGCAATGATGAAAATAAGATCTCCGCTGCACCAAGATCTGCGCATTTTAATTTTATAATTGTTCGTAAATCAAATAATTTACTAAAATGATCACCTTGTAATGTGCGACCCGTACACCTCCGGCAACCACCGGGTCGTCCCACCGCACATGTATACTATCCGCATCACTGGTAGGTATGTGATACAGTGTGGGTGCTTCAACTCCGGGCCAAGTGACCACTAGAGGGTCGGACGGTTGACTGTGTAACCGGTCCAGGTGGGTCAATGCCTAAATAAAAGGAACAAGAAGTCGAAAATACATTAAAGGTAATTGAAACATATGGACATAAACAAATTATACAAAATATTTGATAACACACGTTCGATTCGTGATTTACACGACTTATTTAAATATCTTTACTTTTAAACGTTAATTCCAGTAAAACATGCATCAAATGAAATGTAATTAATTATAAAAATAAATTCGTCTAAAACTTAACTTAAAGGCATATTTCTCTATTTAAATATGCCAAACATTTATAAATATTTATAATTTTGTATTTGTTATGCAAAATAACAATTATGTACTTCTTTTAAAATTGTATTTTAAACAGAAATTAAAATGTACAATAAATGCATTAAAAATTGTTTGGTGTGTGTCATGGCACCCTTTTTTGCTCAGAATTTTCACTTTAAAAATAGGGGGTCTCTTATACATGGGAGTAAGCCAACCCTTGGAGAAGTCTGCAGCTGGGTCCTCAAGGCATGGAATGGTGTAAAGCCAGAGGTCATTATTAAATCTTTCAAGAAGTGTGGCATCTCCAATGCCATGGACGGCACAGAGGACAATGCCATTTTTGAGCAGAGTGACTCCTCTGATGATGAACTGGCTGGAATTGCTGAAGGTCTGACTCCAGTTGATATTTTTGATGAGAGTGATGAGGAATTTAATGATTTCTATGATGAATAAAGTTATTCATTACCAAAAAACTTTTTTCCAGAATTTTTGCCTAAAAATTGAAGTGGTCTCTTATACACAAGGGTCTCTTATACATGGGAAAATACGGTATTTAGGCACACATGTCATGTATGCAAACACGATTAATTTATGTGCAAAAGACTTCGAATAAAATCACCTGAACTTGGAAGGCGTACTCTCTGCACCATGTCCCAGACATGAATGTATACGACGTCTGCTGAGGACCTAAGGTAGCCTCCACAACACCGTTAATATACAGCTTATAACCTGTTATATGTGCTGATCCGTACTCGCGTGGCTTCTCCCAGTGGATCCCAATGTACTTGAAATTACACGCTCTGTCATGTAAACAAAATTACGAAATTTAAAATTCAACCATGAAAACAGACACTGACCACTTCACAAATGAAGTAAACAATTGTTTATAAGTGTTATAGGTATGAATGTTACACAAACAAAGAAAAAAGAAAAAACGCACAAGCCTAAGTCTATTTAATACGTGCTCCCAGTAGGGATGGGAATCGACACAAAACTGCGAATACGATTTAGATAAACGATACGAACTTGCGAAACGATTTTGATTTGGATAACCATTTTACAAATCCATTTGATACAATTTAAATTTTTAAAATACATGTTGACTTTAAATTAGTTTACATATTTAAATGGTGACCTTACGAGTGTGTAAATTAAAGATTGTGTCCACCAAGAAAATATTGTGGATTTTTGTACTTGAAAAATTGGTACATTTTAGTTACAATACATTAGTTTTGGTACTATCATTTTATGTAATTAATGCAACCAGGTTTGAAGTTAATAACAAGATAATATAAACTATCGCTTTCAAAATGTTTATTATTGCTAAGGCACACAAACTGCCAAAATGACACGTCGATTTCCATATCAATGTTCAGATTGTATCGATTTTCCATGGGGATAATCGTTTAATTTATTGATCCAATAAAAAAAAAAATCTATTGTGTTTTGTATGGATTCAAAAATCGATTAAAAATTCTATTTTTCGTCAATAAAATGACAATCGATTCCCATCACCGGCTTCCAGTGTTTGCAAGCTAGAATAAAAAAGTAGCTGCTAATGTTATTTTTATTTGTAGGTAAAAAAACTCACACAGCTGATCTTACTGATAACCATAGCATGTTAGTCATTGCTCAAGCATTACATAACGCTGTCTATACAGTGTAAAACAATGTAACTTAATAATACCGAAAAAAACAAATTACTCTGACGTGAATATTTCTAATAGAAAATTTAAACCTAATTATAAATGCATTTAATATCACATATTAAACCCACAAGAAAACCCTCGATTTACAAAAAGCTTAGAAATTTGTCTTGAAATATTATACCACATACATATACTGTTACATATACATACATATCCATATACATATACATATACATATACATATACATATACATATACATATACATATACATATACATATACATATACATATACATATACATATACATATACATATACATATACATATACATATACATATACATATACATATACATATACATATACATATACATATACATATACATATACATATACATATACATATACACATACACATACACACATACACATCATACACATACCTATACCATCTTATTGAATACAGAGTTTGTGTAGCAGTAACGCTGTACAAAAATAGAAAATTTAAACTTTCATTGCTGGCACAACTATTTTGACGGTAAGTCGTGCGAAACAAGTTTACATAACGTTGTGCAAAATTTGAAAAAATAATCAGCGCATTCGTAGCACGCTGTTCATTAACTAAGCAAAAGTAAAAATCACTTTATATTCTCAATAAGACTAAAAATACATTTTTTGATGAGCTGAGCTAGTGCCTTAGACATGCACACTTGGAAGGTGAGTGACGCACATTATACTAGTTGGCACGAACACTTTAAATTGTTAGAATCTTTCTTTTCTAGTTACATAAAGTATAATGGTAAGTAATAGAACTTTGCATGGAAAGTTTTTTAGGTCATACTTTAACATTACTTTTTCTTTCCCTTTAACTTATTCTAAAAACATCCAAATCAACACCAGCGATAATAAACAAAAACAAACTGCTCTAACCGTATACTCAACACCGGCATGTCTGGCGCCGCCGACATTTCCATGGTAACCTTCCGCGACTGACCGATGACCATGTCCTTGTTGTCAATCAGCAGCAGCTTGAGAGAGTATGTAGTACCAGGTACACAACTGTCTATCATATAGCTCGTAGCCGTGCTCGCTAACTTGACCTCGCGATGTGTGGGCTGAGCTTCCGTGAACCATTGCAGCCGATAACAGGAAAGTTCTGGAAGTAACAGCAAACACGGAATTAAAAGAGTCAAAAGTCTGGAAGTAACAGCAAACACGGAATTAAAAGAGTCAAAAGTCTGGAAGTAACAGCAAAGACGGAATTAAAAGAGTCAAAAGTCTGGAAGTAACAGCAAACACGGAATTAAAAGAGTCAAAAGTCTGGAAGTAACAGCAAACACGGAATTAAAAGAGTCTAAAGTTTTGGAAGTAACAGCAAACACGGAATTAAAAGAGTCGAAAGTTCTCGAAGTAACATAAAGATGGAATTAAAAGAGTCGAAAGTTCTGGAAGTAACAGCAAACACGGAATTAAAAGAGTCAAAAGTCTGGAAGTAACAGCAAAGACAGAATTAAAAGAGTCAAAAGTCTGGAAGTAACAGCAAACACGGAATTAAAAGAGTCAAAAATCTGGAAGTAACTGCGGGAAGGGATGTGGGAAGGGAGGTCATGGAAATGGAAGTGATGGGAAATAGAAGAAGAGGATGGCCCAAGCTGAGATGGTTTGAATGTATTAATGGAGACCTTAGAGAGAAGAACATAAATGAAGAGATGGCCATCAACAGGAATGCATGGAGAAGACTCATTCACAACGGCGACCCCACATAGGGAAAAGCTGGGAAGAAGAAGAAGATCGGTAGGTATCGTAAGCCAAAAAAAATACCTGTAGAACAATGAAAATATTGTTTGAACAAAGTAGAGGATGAATTTCATGTAATTACAGAATGTCCACTGTACGCTCATGTAAGAGAGGAATGTTTTTGTATTCTTTCTGATTTCTGTCCTAACTTCGATTATAATTATATCTCCTTATGAGCAGTTCGTATTTTTAAATGCATCACAAGATGTAGAAGTTATTAAAATTAATGCCAGACTGGTCCACAAAATATTTGAAGATAACTCAACTGAGATAACTCAGTGCAAGCCTGATTGACCGACTAACTGTAATACATGTAATATTAAGTTTATAATATGTAGGTATGTTGTTCTGTTGTATACATTTTTGTGCTTGAACCATTATACTACTTACACGCGGTTTCTTTGTTCCGATGTAGAATGTTTTTTAAGTCGTTTTTCCTTAACTCTTGTAATTTGCTGTGATCAGTGGTAGAATAAATAATGGCCACTACACACAAAGTACACTTAATAGATTGTAGAACAAAAATCAGGCTCACTGCAGGAACTGAAATGGATGTATGATACTGGTTGCAACGTTCCCGATTTTAACTTGTTTGGGAGTTTGTTTATTTCACACACTGGACAGTGGACACAAAGAGAATCGGGTACGATTGGGACAGAAAGAAATGACAGAACAGCAGATCATTTACTGTACATAAAAGCTTAAAGTGACAGTAAGTGCTCTTCAAAGAGTTCATAATTACTGAAATTAATAATAACACCAGTAAAGGCATTCAAGAGAAAGCTGCATGTCAAATTTGTAAAATAATTAAATCACTCTACGCACAGACCAATGCATAGTTAAGTAATGTCCACATAAAACAGCTGAAGTTACTGAACTGATGCAGCAGATGGCTTTGCTTTATATATACACACATGTTACATGGCATTAAGACGTGTTGCTGGGGTTCACTTAACCTTTTACCTACAGCAACTGTGCGGGCGCATAACGAAATTAGCAAGTTAATAGCAAGCTAGCAAACCAAGAGAGATGAAGACATAACCGGTGTAGCAGAAATTACAAAACATCAAATGAATGACTTGATCAAAGTACCTGGCATAGCAGTCATTGGAACACTCCAATCTAGACTAATCACAGTGTCTGAAAAACTGGTCACTTCGAGATGGACATCGTCAGACGCAGCAGGCATGTCAGTCAAGCTGAGACTGGACATTTGAGCTGGCCGCAATCGATGAGTGTCCACGTACAGCGGTTTGGACGGTTCGGAGGGTCCATAAGCCGGGTCAGCACTGTGGGCAATTAAAGTTACTTTGTAGATGCGCTCAGCTTGGCACGGAATAACGGCTTTGTGGTGAGTAGAACTAAGAACGTTTCCTGCCCGTCTATCATTGATATTCAACTATAAAAAAATAAAAATTATTAAAATAAATAATACTAATCGAAATGAAAACATTATTATTAATAACAGTATAAACTCAAAAGAGTTAATTTAGTTAGAATCACTGTAATGAAATGGATTTACATCGGACATGCTGAATTTGGTTGGCCAGCTGTAAGAGCTGAACTTTAGACTGTCTTGATCAATTGATCATTTGAAGCCCTAGGGGTCTCAGGTATCTGCCTTGTAAGCGGACAGTCCTTGGTTCAAATCCAGGTTGTTTTCAACTTTTTAAATTTCCTGTTTTTCATGTTCATGAACATTCAGTTTTACTTACCTGGTAACCAGATATGCCTTTAGCATAAAGCCGAGGCTCACCCCACTCCACAGTAAACTGATTGTCTTGAATCTTCCGCAACCATAGCTCAGGTGGGTCGGGGGGTCCCGGAATCACCACTTGCAGGCTCGGTGTCTTCATATACTCACCGCTGTGTAATACTGCTTGAAGCGCCACCTCGTAGACACATCTGAAAACATTTTCAATTAGGGTAACATCGTCTCGCACATGATAGTAGTAGTAATAATATAATGAGTTATAAGTAGAACAATTTTACAGTCCAATACAGTTTACCAAGCAAATTCTACCTACATAAACAGCAAACGGAAACTAACAACAACACGAAGGAACGTCTTAGTCTTTGCTATAACATTTAGACTTCTAGTAAATAAATTTCATGAACAACTAAAATCTAATTCAGAATAATCTTGACGCACATTCTCTGTATTAATACATTCACAAATAAAATGATATTCTGTTTGCATGAAGCCGCAGCCACATTATCTTAATTCACGTGAATCTTAGATCACCTACCAATTTCTATACAAAGATTGTGAGCTGAGAGACGAAGCCTAGTCATCTGTGTTTTATCATATTCTTTTACATCTAACATAGGATTAACATAACCACCTAATACACTTAAATCAGGGTTAATCGATTTTTACACCACAAATTTTGATTGATCTGATGCCATAACACGTGGTTTTCAATCTGCAATATCTCTCTCCCAATTAAATGCTCTTCATTCATGATACTAGTAATATAAGAACCACCTGAATATCTGATGCCTGCAGTAATGGCCATACAAAATTAAACGGATCATCGAACATACGATTACACTGATGTAATAATTTTGAAAATAATTAGCAGCTCTAACAATAATCGTCTCACACAGACATTGAACAATGTGTTTACTTGTAAAGTTAAGCAGGATCTGATCATAGATTAACAAAAATGGGTAACCCATTTCAGACGCATGTGCTGTGAGCAAAACATCAATAACCTTCTTTCTAAAAATATTTTTTCAGCACTTGCACCAACTTTGATACAGAAAAACTGAGCAACCTGAATGTAAACTTGCATGCGTCACTTTCATTTACATCACATTTAATTGTGAAATGGTTTAACACCATCGGAATTATTTAAGGTTCTATTGCTGTAAATCATAATGCAAATATTTTGTATTGCTCAAGTTAATAAAAAAATGTAATTTTGGCTAGCACCTAGGTTTAACCTGCAAATTACTGATCTTTCTTGGAAAAAGTTACTCTAAAATATGCAAATTATTAATTTTTTTTGTAAACACCAGGTAATAGTTTACACACATCGGGAATCAGTAAAATCACACACAGTTATCATTTCAAACTTTTTTGTCTTCTCACTTTTGTTTTTCCACAGGAATACTGCACGAGGATTGCTCCCGCGGCACGGGAACAATCTGGATGTCTGCAGGATTGTCCGCAGGATACCACAACAGCCTGTAGTGTACAAGACCTTGAATTTTCCGGGAATTCCACTCGACTGATATGCTAGCAGAACGGGATTCGGTGGCAGGTTTAAAAGATGCACTCATTGACTCAATGGGACCTAAAATAGTAGTATAAATTATGTTCTAAACATATTGTATTAAAAATACCTTTGAAATCAGATAATAAGTTTGTATTCTAATTGTAATTTTAACTGTGCTACCTTTTAATGCAATAATAATGAGAACACATAATAAAAAACATTTATTTTATAAATGGTTCATGTGTATTGGGGATGCAACAAATCCAGTTTTGCCAGTTCCGGATCAGATGTGGATCTATATGTGCTAAATCTGGTTCTGGTTGTGGATCTACAAATTAATGTGAACGATTTCATATTTCATTTGTTTAGCCTTTTATTCATGTAGTTGCACCGCCTGTGACTGAATAATTTTAAGCAACCATTTTAATCACTGCAAACGGTGATGTTTTGTATTTTTGAACTTGCAAATTCTTTAAAAAAAATAAAGACTATTCAAAAAGTTAAATTGTTATGCATTTTTTTCTTACACGTTCTAATTTTTTCACAATTGGTGCCTACCCTGCAGTTTTACACATAGAAAAATGGAATATTTCTGCCAGATCGAATGGAATAAAATTACCGGGAATCAGATCCGGTACATCCCTACCGTGTATATCATTTATGAATCTTATATAATGTTCAAGTAGTCTTCAACATACGACCACAATCAGTTCCAGTCAATATGTTCAAGCGTCACTGCACGTAAGATACTGTGTGTATTATGCACAGTAAGTATTGCAGTGTTTGCAGATGAATTTATTTGAACAAAACAGAAAGCAATGGCTTCTGCCTAATTCGGGGGTGTTCCACCTTTGTTCACATTTTCCACTTTTTGAATTTTGTTTAAAAATTAATTAATTGTAGTTCTAAACGATCGCTAATAATCTTGAGATTAAGATTAAAAATAATTAGATCGAATTACCATCTTGAGCATCTGGGATAAGCACTGTGACCGGATCAGAGGATGCTTCATCATCACCTTCATCATCATCTTGCACAGAAGAGCTGTCACGGCTGTCGCTGGAGCTACAGCTGGACATGGTTGGACGCAACTGTAAGTGCAGATGAAAATGATTAACAGCTTGATTAGCTTAATTAATCAGCTTAACTAAGAAGGTATATTATATAAAACATGCAATAACAGACGATGGCGAGGTTGTAGCTGGGTGGATGAGATTCTTGCGCTTCATGTGGCAGCAATAGGTTCAATGATTGCTTTAGGATATATCATACATAAACTTCAACTGTTCTGTAGATAGACAATGAACATACATCTGAAAATAGGTGAAGCAAGCACCTCTGTTGGTTCACTGGCTTATCTTAGAAAAATATTTTACAATAAGCCAAGTTCCAGTCACGCCACACACATCTCCTTGAGCAGGTCATGCCTTTAAGTATTTTCTAGCATGCAGTGCAGCAAAGTGCATGAAAAGGCACGCGTTTGTCATTGATTGGCAAATAATGTCATGTAATCTGTTGACATTTCTCTTACTAACCATCCCAGAAAATGACAATTGTTAATAATAAAGACTGGAATAAATAATATTCTAGTGATGGGCAATTTAGAAATTTTGTAATTTGACTATAATCTTGTTCTTGTAATTCGATATCACGATTAATCTTTTGCGGCAATTTCTTACCATTTTAGTCATATTTTTCAACGACTGCACTGAAGTATAGCCTATAATCTTCATCACAGCTTTTGTCGCTGTCCGCCATTTTCGTACGAGTGCAAACTATTTTTATTTTCACGTACATTTGTTAACTACTCTGTGACTACACTTGTTAACTACTCTGTGACTGCATTTGTTAACTACTCGGTGACTACACTTGTTAACTACTCTGTCACTACATTTGTTAACTACTCTGTGACTACATTTGTTAACTACTCTGTGACTACATTTGTTAACTACTCTGTCACTACATTTGTTAACTACTCGGTGACTACACTTGTTAACTACTCTGTCACTACATTTGTTAACTACTCTGTGACTACATTTGTTAACTACTCTGTGACTACATTTGTTAACTACTCTGTGACTACATTTGTTAACTACTCTGCGACTACATTTGTTAACTACTCTGTGACTACATTTGTTAACTGCTCTGTGACTACATTTGTTAACTACTCTGTGACTACATTTGTTAACTGCTCTGTGACTACATTTGTTAATTACTCTGTGACTACATTTGTTAATTACTCTGTGACTACATTTGTTAACTACTCTGTGACTACATTTGTTAACTACTCTGTGACTACATTTGTTAACTACTCTGTGACTACATTTGTTAACTACTCTGTGACTACATTTGTTAACTACTCGGTGACTACATCGCTACACACGTTACATGACAATGATTTTGAAGGTTGCCATTGGGTGCCTTGTGTAAGGTGGGAAACATGAAGAAGAAATGTAAGGATTCCCTTTATTTGGGTTTATATATTACCTTTTAAGTCAGTGTGTAACGCATATATTTTGTTGTCTTTTAATTTCAATTAATTGAATTATTGTTCAATCGCCAATTATTTCGATTCAGACATGATTGTAATCTTGATTAATTCAATTAATCTCCCATCACTACAATATTCTAATGCTCATGTCAACACAAATTTTACTTTAATTCACTTCACGGTAGAGATGAGATTATCCTCACCTTTCTCTGCCTCTCTTTGCGCACGAACTCCGTACAGGTGATTGCTACAAGTACAAGCGTATATTGCTTGCCAGGTTTGCACTTTGTCAGGTGACAATGCTGCATTGTAAAACCAAGTTTAGTGTAAGGTTGACCGTTCACTTCTAGCCGATAACCTAGTGAAAACAACTAATCAGTTACATTTATACAACAAAACACTCATTCACTATGATATCGCACAACATGGTAATTCAGTCGTACTTCTTAATGTCAAGAAATAGTAGAAACAAAAAACACATTAAAGGTTTGATCAAAATGTGGTGTCTTTTCTTAGCATTACCATAGTAATTCTTATTAAATTAAATGCAGCATGGTGCATTGAGGCATCTGTCTGACTTTTTCTTACATAAATAAACAATTTCTAATAAGAAATTCCGCAGACAAGAAGTTCAAGGAAAACACTGGAGCTAGTAACAGCTGTCCACCACCTTTACTGCTTAAAAATTTAAAGAAAATCTTACGGATAAATTTTGCACTGCTGCAGCTGTAGAGCTCCCCTTCTATTGATTTTTGATTTTTGTCAGCGTTTGGGGTCAAGCTCAAATAACCTTAATAACCTCAACTTAATGCCTCAGCAAAATACTTAAAAAACCTGACACCTGGATATGAAGTCTTAAAATTTAGATTATAAAACATGGAAATCACAGAGCCTACACACACCCATCCAGATACTCGCTAAGCCGGAGTACCTTTACATCAGTGACAAACTAAACCATGCATTCTTTCTCATTACTAACCAATGTTTTCAAAAGACTGTATAAAAGCCTGTCGTGCTGAAAGCATGATTGTGATGAAGTTGATATACATGTAAGTTTGTGTTATCGAATAGTTTAAAGCTGTGATCTATTTATTTTTAACTGAAAAATAACAAATAAGAAATATAGTAAATTATTTGTACCAAGTGAATTATTGTCACATTTTCAGGAGATTTTGAAATTTTATTCAATTTTTATAATTATATCTATGGTTAAAGCTCACCTGGAGCTGTACTATGCATGATAATTATATCTATGGTTAAAGCTCACCTGGAGCTGTACTATGCACGATAATTATATCTATGGTTAAAGTTCACCTGGAGCTGTACTATGCACGATAATTATATCTACGGTTAAATCTCACCTGGAGCTGTACTATGCACGATAATTATATCTATGGTTAAAGCTCACCTGGAGCTGTACTATACACGATAATTATATCTATGGTTAAAGCTCACCTGGAGCTGTACTATACACGATAATTATATCTATGGTTAAAGCTCACCTGGAGCTGTCCTATGCACGATAATTATATCTATGGCTAAAGCTCACCTGGAGCTGTACTATGCACGATAATTATATCTATGGTTAAAGCTCACCTGGGGATGTACTATGCACAATAATTATATCTATGGTTAAAGCTCACCTGGGGATATACTATGCACGATAATTATATCTATGGTTAAAGCTCACCTGGGGATGTACTATGCTGGATGTAGACCATAGTACTCTGTATACAACCACAATTTCGCAACTTTGCAACATGGAACAAAATGCGTGGCAGTTTCACTAATTCTTACTTTCTTTCTTACACATGAATAGATAGTGATGTGCTTTCACAAAAGACTTTGATGCACAAATTAAGTCACAGAAACTTGCAGAAATTTGTTGGAGTGAAGGACTGAACTTGACAGGGATATGGCAGGCTACATTTCAATCTTCAGTCAACAATAAGCCTTGCTATCAGACTACACCTAGAGTGTTACCTGTTAGTCGACGGGGGAGGTATCGCGCAGCAGTGTGACTACACCTAGAGTGTTACCTGTTAGTCGACGGCGGAGGTATCACGCAGCAGCGTGACTACATCTAGAGTGTTACCTGTTAGTCGACGGCGGAGGTATCGCGCAGCAGTGTGACTACACCTAGAGTGTTACCTGTTAGTCGACGGCGGAGGTATCGCGCAGCAGTGTGACTACACCTAGAGTGTTACCTGTTAGTCGACGGCGGAGGTATCACGCAGCAGCGTGACTACATCTAGAGTGTTACCTGTTAGTCGACGGCGGAGGTATCGCGCAGCAGTGTGACTACACCTAGAGTGTTACCTGTTAGTCGACGGCGGAGGTATCGCGGAGCAGTATGACTATAATCTTCTATGGGAGTGTAGAGAAGCGGCTTCTCCCAGTAAAGACTTATCTGATTCTCCGTGAAGGCAGTCACTAGAAGCTGAGGCGGTTCAGATGGAGCGGGAGTGCGTAGCAGGAGGTGCTCGGAGGTGATGTGCACCGTTCGACGATTCTCGGGCTTGTCCTAAACAAAAATTCAGAGAACAATTACTGACAGCCTCAATTAAATTAATTAAGAAAATGAAACTACGACATAAAAAAATTGATAAAACAATTACCAAAATGTGTATGTGTATGCATGTGTATGTATGTGTATGCATGTTTATGAATGTATATTATGTGTATGAATGTATATGAATGTGTATGAATGTATAGGTATGTGTATGAATGTGTATGAACATGTGTAAATGTATATGTATGTGTACGAATGTGTATGTATATGAACGTTTATGAATGTACATGAATGTGTATGTATGTGTATGAATGTGTGTGTATGAATGCATATGTATGTGTATGAATGTGTATTAATGTATATGTATGTGTATGAATGTATATGTATGTGTATGAATGTGTATGAATGTATATGCATTTGTATGTGTATGAATGTGTATGAATGTATATGTATGTGTATGAATGTGTATGAATGTATATGTATGTGTATGAATGTGTATGAATGTATATGTATGTGTATGAATGTGTATGAATGTATATGTATGTGTATGAATACATACTACATAAGAGTATGAATATGAATGCATTTGTCTTTGCATATGAATATTTACCCTAATAGCATTGACAAATACCAGCTATTAATGGTACTAACATTTAATAACCAGACACTGACTGTATGACCACATGCATATTTATTACTAACATTATAACTATTGCGTGAAATTTAAGGGGCAAAATAAATTTACTATAGTCATTATTTACATAACAGTCTAAGCGACAGTAATAACTATCATCTTTTACAAAGTTTTCATCCAAAGGTCAAAGAAACACGAAGTGCTTTTTTTACAGAAATCTAGATCGATACAGATTACTGATGCTGTCCCGAAAAAGGAAATGCAAAATATTATAAACTAAATAAAGAGGTTTTAATCAATGTGCCATCTATTACTGAAAATATGAATACAACAAAAATCATAGATGGATCCAGGAATATTTTTAATGAATAAGTCTACTTTTATTCTATCTTACAAAGATACATATATGTTTACATCTGTGTTTATATGTTATTTACATGTGTAAAAATATATACGTGTTTTGTAAGATAGAATAAAAGTAGAACTCTTCGTTAAAACATCCATGAATATATCTAGAATAGGTTCCCAAGCCGAGCAAAACTGAGGCAAGTTTAAAAGGAAACTACAGCGCAAATTGCACAAAAGCTGATTAACTTGAGTGCATACTTCTAAATCTGTCTGCACGCTGACGACTGCCTCGATTAAGATTTTATAGAAAGTTCCGGTTTGCAAGTCACCAATGACAGCTTTGAATGAATCTACGGGAACGCTGATATGTCTAGCGAGGTTTGGCGGAACATCGTCGTCAAACTGTTTGACTTCACAACATCGAACCAGCTGGGCCTCAACCCTGAGAAAGAGAAAATTGCTAAACGTTTGAATCGAATTTTATTGCTTTGATATCTTAAAACTATCTTTTATTTATTTTCAAATCATAAGAGTTCTGGTAACTTTTGTATGTGTAAATCGTATAGTGATATATTGGTGTGTTTCAATGTATTTTTGAGTATGATTTTGCAACAATTTGTGTATTTTACATAGTGGCAACATACTGCTCTGTTTTATTACCTTTTATTATAAACAATTGTAATGTGTTTTGAACATCTAAATGTAAAAGCCTAACTGGCACAGTTAAAAAAACAAATATATGACTATTTAACATTAAAAGTCAAAATTTTGATCCATTTTCCTATCATAGTTCAATTGTTTTCTTTAGTAATAAGAACTGACAGACAAAATTCTTGCGTTATATTCTTAAGTTCTCTTATGCTACAGTTTCTTTATAAATTTCTTAAAAAACTTTGCAATTTTCACAGTATTTCACAGTTCGTGCTTTGTTAATGTTTTTGCCCAATCAGCTTCACGTTTTTAAACATGGTACTGTCAAATGTATAAAGTTTCATTCATGAGAAAAAATGCATTTCAAAACGGTCACAAATCCATTCACCTATTAGATCCATACACAGCTGTAGGACGCCACCGAACGGTGACTGAATTACTAAACATCTTCACAACAGATGGCATTGATGGCGGATCTGTCCCAGAAGTCATTGCTAAAGTGGAAACGCTCGGCAACCACATATCTTTAGGTAATGAACCCATATCCCTGGGAAGCATTCTAAATAATAAAACATATTTATTTAGTGTGTGTATTTATTTACCATGTGTTTACCGTATAGCACTTATAATATTAGTTCTATTAATGAAGTTATATATATATATATATATATGTAAGAAAATCTAGTAGCCTAAATCATTCTACAAGCAAGATTATCCAACATTCAGCTATAGGTCTAAATAATATGAATGTTTGTGTCAGGACCAAATGACCATCATTAAAAATGAAAGTCTAAACCAGTAAAGGTGTGTTATTTTCGTATACACACGCCGTTAATAATGTTACCAAGGACAATATGGCAGAAGAAATCACCGGAAAGCAGTTTTTAGAGAAATCACCAATCCATTTAATGAACAGAGTCACTGTTGCTTAACTTTGGTTGCTAAGCAAGCACCTTAGCCACTTGGCTTTTCCTGTTGCCTATAAAAAACAGATTATAATTGTTGACGTTGATGTGCTATCGTACCTGGTTTTCTTTAACTTGTTATTTTCGGGAAGCGCATCAAAATACTCCTCCGTGATGGCCGTAACAATTACTAAGTATTCCGTCTTCTCCGACAAGCCATCTATGACAGCGGACGTGCAGTCAGGCATATAATCTCGGAATTCATGCTGTCGGCTGGGATGATCGGCAGAATGCATAGAAAAGGCATCGACTCTCAGACCTGGTAAAATAATTACAATCATGAAAAACATCGACAGTTAATATCAACTATAGGCACTGGTGATACTAGAATGAAGTCTTTAACATTCCATTTCAATTGCAGTAACTTGACTAAACTTGTACAGTAGACTAAGCAGACGAACATTGTATCGCGCACTTTGACCAACATCGTGGCTCAATTATATTATGTTCCACACAAGCTCACCCAACAGAAATTAACCCCATCAGCCAAAGTTGTTCAACTGTCAAGGCATTATAGAAGCAAAGTCAAGCAGGAAGATGGCTTCCTTAAAGTACGAAAACCAATCAGGCTCCTTTGCAGGAATAAGAGAAGAATAAAAGCTGATTATAGCCTATTTTGGAAAGAAATCTATAACGAATACAAACCTGATAGACAAAACAAACAGCGGACATACCGAACCTTCCAAAGACACTAACAACTAGAAAATTATTTGATTTCTGCTGATTCCAAATACGTTATAACAAAACTGAGAAGCAGCTCAGTTTTAATTCCTTGTAAATCATTACTTCCCATCAGGAATAAAAATTTATCAGCAATAAAATGATTTCTGTTTAAAAGAAAACAGAATGATTTTTGATGACCTACACCATTTTGAAGTATGGTTTAAAACCAATAATACTCCAATAATAATAAACCAATAATAAAAGAATTTTCCTAGGCTCCAAGCAGGCACACAAATTAAACTTACAATCCTTGGATCATAAAAGAAGAGTCTAGCCAATAAGCAAACGAAACTGACTAACAGAAATAAGACAATTATTAGTACTTATTATGGCTGTCATAGCAGAAATGGTTCATTCAATTGAAGAAAAAACAAATGCCCAATTCTCCAATTATTACACAAATGTAATAAATAACATCCCCCCTCCCCGATTACAACACCGAAAAGAAAATTTCACCCTGACTCTCTTTACATTAGAGTCGTTAATATCAGTGCACAGTAACCCTTTTTCAAATTAAAGTTTTCAGGAAAAAAACACATTCCTGAATTCTGCTAACCAAAATGAAGCTTCTAAAGTAAAACAATGGGAAAAAGATTGGCTAACTTAACCATTGCCTTTGACAAACTTTCGGGTGAATCAGTTCACAGCATAACAACTTCAGTCTTGTGTCTATTTTCCAATCAATACAACTTATTTAACTTTTGCGCAAATCATTAATAAAATCAACAAAACAAAATAACTCCAA
>JAQGDQ010001541.1:0-35595 GCA_030141605.1 Tubiluchus corallicola
CCAAATATTATTATTATAAATATATTCTTGTCGCAGGACTGTCTAGTAGTAAACCTACTAATAATTATATATTACAAAGGCAAGTTTTGGTGTCTTTATATTTTGTTCTGTCATGTCTGTGTTAAGATTATTTGGAAGAGCAATCGTATTGTCGTAGATTTTCTTTTCTGCTAAAAAATGCCATGGACAAAACTTTTAATTTTGTTTTAATTTTAAATACAAAATAACAATTATGCATTTGATGATGGGGCAAAGATGAAAACTGTATCTTTCTCGTGTTTTGATTTTAAACACAAAGTTAAAATGCATAATCAATTGTTTGGTACGTGTCACTGAGTCTTTTTCATGTACTTGCTCCCCTAACTTTAGAACCCTCTCTCTCTCTCTCTCTCTCTCTCTCTCTCTCTCTCTCTCTCTCTCTCTCTCTCTCTCTCTCTCTCTCTCTCTCTCTCTCTCTCTCTCTCTCTCTCTCTCTCTCTCTGGCTCTCTCTCTCTGGCTCTCTCTCTCTCTCTTTCTCTCTCTCTCTCTGGCTTTCTCTCTCTCTCTCTCTCTCTCTCTCTCTCTCCCCTCTCTCTCCCTCTCTCTCTTTCTCTCTCTCTCTTTCCTTTCTCTGTCCCCTCTCTCCCCCTCTATCTCTTTCTCGCACGCTCTCTCCTTCCCTCTCTCCCTCCCCCCTCTCTCTCTCGCTCTCTGTGCTTCTCTCTCTCCCCCCTCTCCATCTCTAGCGATCTCTCTTTTTCTCTCGCTCCCCCTTTCTTTTTTCTTTCTGTCCTCCCCCCTAACTTCAGAACCTGGCTACGCCCCTGTATAAAATAATCGCAATAGCTTGGTACTTGAGAAATTTCCCTGTTTGTTTTCTCAGCAAATGATACAGTATGCGTCCATCACACGTTACAAGTACAGCTTTTCTTCTGACAATCTATACTTAGTAGTGAATTTACATGTACAGAAATGACGGGTTCTCTACTGTTTCTGCCCCTCTGGATAGAAAAAAGGCAAAAAAGTTTGCATTAATAACATGGTACAAAGTGGTACAGTTCAGTAACAAGGAAATATTTTTACACTTAATAAGAGGTGCTGTCTTCCTTCTAGACCAGTAGTGATTATACCTGATCCTACTGTTTTTACTAATCTCTTATTTTTGCCCAGGTAAAAGATACTTTCCTCCACTAATCATCAGTAATAAAGGTTTTTAGAGGCGTTGATTGTTGTGGTGAAATTAGAATTAGGAAGAGGGTAAATTTTCTTTCTTGCTGAACTCTATATTAAGTAACGTTGACTAATAGACATTTTAGTGGGTGAAAAAAGTACGTGTACGTCTCTCTCTCTCTCTCTCTCTCTCTCTCTCTCTCTCTCTCTCTCTCTCTCTCTCTCTCCCTCTCTCTCTCTCTCTCTCTCTCTTCCTCTTTCTCTCTCTTTTTCTCTCTGTCCCTCCCTCCCTTCCTCCATCCCTCTCTCACTCTCCCCTTCTCTCTCTCTCTCTCTCTTTCTCCCTCCACCCCACTCTCTCTCTCTTCTTTCCTTTTCTTCCCTCTCTCTCTCTCCCATCCCTCTCTCTCTCCCCCTTTCTCTCCCTCTATCTCTCTCTCTCTCTCCCTCTCTCTCTTTCCTCTCTCACTCCTTCCATCCCTCCGCCCTCTCTCTCTCGTACGCTCTCTCCTTAGCTCTCTCCCTCCCTCTCTCTCTCGCTCTCTGTGTTTCTCTTTCTCTCCCCCTCTCCATCTCTATCGATCTGTCTTTTTCTCTCGTTTCCCCTTTTTTCTCTCTGTCCTCCCTCTCTCCCACCCCTCTTTTCTCGCTTCGTTTTTTTCTTTTTTCTTTTCCCTTTCTTTCTTTCCCTTCATTATTTTCTTTCACCCCCGCCCACCGGTTTGCTGCATCTCAAACGTCACTGCAAAACCTGTCTCATCTAAGCCGATTTTCCTCTCTAAGCTTCCTATGGCATGAGCGATTCATCATAGAAAATTATCGTTGTTATGATCTGAGCAATTTTATAACAAATGCTGATGGCTGTAATTATCATTCCTTAAAATATTTACACAAGAGCCAAGAGTTCTCACAGGGTTCTCACGTCTTTATGCAGTCCATGACGGGGGTAGAAACAGACCCCTGCATTATCCATGACAGGGGGGGGTAGAAACAGACTCCTGCATTGTCCATGACAGGGGGGGGTAGAAACAGACTCCTGCATTATCCATGACAGGGGTAGAAACAGACTCCTGCATTGTCCATGACAGGGGTAGAAACAGACTCCTGCATTGTCCAAGACAGGGGTAGAAAGAGACCCCTGCATTATCCATGACAGGGGTAGAAACAGACCCCTGCATTATCCATGACAGGGGCAGAAACAGATCCCTCTCTCTCCCCCCTGTCTCTTTCCAGTCCATGACAGGGGCAGAAACAGATCCCTCTCTCTCCCTCCAGTCCATGATAGGGGTAGAAACAGACCCCTGCATTATCCATGACAGGGGTAGAAACAGACCCCTGCATTATCCATGACAGGGGTAGAAACAGACCCCTGCATTATCCACGACAGGGGTAGAAACAGACCCCTGCTTTATCCATGACAGGGGTAGAAACAGACCCCTGCAAGTCCATAATAGGGGTAGAAACAGACCCCTGCAAGTCCATGATAGGGGTAGAAACAGACCCCTGCATTATCCATGACAGGGTAGAAGCAGACCCCTCTCTCTCCCTCCTGTTTCCCTCCAGTCCATGACAGGGGTAGAAACAGACCCCTCTCTCTCTCCCTCCTATCTAATTCCAGCTATGACAGGGGTAGAAGCAGACCCCTGCAAGTCCATGACAGGGGTAGAAACAGACCCCTCTCTCTCCCTCCTGTCTCCCTCCAGTCCATGACAGGGGTAGAAACAGACCCCTCTCTCTCTCCCTCCTATCTAATTCCAGTCCATGACAGGGGTAGAAGCAGACCCCTGCATTATATAACATTCAGAAGAGTAACAATGTTCAATAAAGCCACATTTTTTGAGCATTGCTCGTACGTTTCGGTGGTCAAATTGAATAGACAATGGTCTCTCACATGTAGACAACTCAACCTACTCACAATAATTTAATCTTGCATCATGATAAACTGGTACAATACACTCCCACATTATACTGACACAATAAGGAGTTTGGTTCAGTGTGAAAGATTTAAAAGTTTAGATAACATCGCGTATCTTGGAAATTTTAACATTGATTCTTATAAAAATCAGAAAATCAGAATTGCTCTACGTGTTTGAATTCAGCCTTTTCACACTTCTAACAATTGGTGATGATCGTGAAAAGGTCAAAGGTTAAGCGTACCTGATAACGCATTTGTGCACACTTGACAATGCTTCACTTTTTTCCGACCACCATAAATCAATTGTGACTTTTTCCCGTGACTTTCTTTCCTAGGCAAAATTGTGACTTTTTTTCCTAGACAGAATTGTGACTTTTTTTCCTAGACAGAATTGTGACTTTCTTTCCTAGGCAAAATTGTGACTTTTTTTCCTAGACAGAATTGTGACTTTTTCCTAGACAGAATTGTGACTTTCTTTCATAGACAGGATTGTGACTGTTTTTCGTAGATAAATTGTGAATTTTTTCCGTGATTTTTTTCCTAGACAAAATTGTGACTTTTTTCCTAGACAAATTGTGAATTTTCCCGACCACCATAAATCAATTGTGACTTTTTCCCCGTGACTTTTTTCCTAGACAAAACTGTGACTTTTTTCCTAGACAAACTGTGACTTTTTTCCTAGACAAACTGTGACTTTTTTCCTAGACAAATTGTGACTTTTTTTCTAGACAAAATGTGACTTTTTTCCTAGACAAAACTGTGACTTTTTTCCTAGACAAACTGTGACTTTTCCCGGGCCACCATGAATCAATTGTGAGTTTTTCTGTCACAATCTTCCACTGACTTTTAAACTGTAATTTATACAGTATACGTACAGCACTGCGTCCCAACACAACAAGTTCAAACAAATCATTTCGTGTTCTGTGTCATGGTGATTTGAATTTAAACGTACTACCGAATTTTCCGTACCATGAGACAAGAATAATGCGATAATTGTGTCCAGTCAAAACAGATTTAGCTTAAGATTAGGCTAGCAGTGTTAGGCACCATTAAGCAGCTAAGATCAGCTTATGTGAGCAGACACGGTGTGTGCTTGCCCTGGAGACGTTTATTATTATTATTTTGCTTAACTTACATAACCGGAGAGTTTTTTTATACATTTTAGTCAATTTTAAACGTAACTGGAGAATTTACCGAGAATTCAAGTTATTATTCATTTGCTAGAGATGATAAATTTTTAAGTAAAAAATAATAATGGCGTGTTCAGGGAACATTACGTTACATCAAGTGGACTGGACTGGACACGACTGGAATGGAATGGAGTGATTATACTGGACTTAGCCGTTCTGGACTGGATCGCACTGGACTACACTGGACTGGACTGGATTAGCTTGGGATGGAGACGACTGGACTGGACTGGGTTACCTTGGACTTGACATGACTGGAATGGAATGGAGTGATTATACTGGTTTGGACTGGACTGGACTGGACTGGACTTGACTGGACTGGACTGGACTGGATTAGTTTACGTTGGAAACGACTGGACTTTATTAGACTGCATTGGAATGGAGTGGTTTTACTGAACTGGACAGGACTGGACTAGGCTAGACTGAAGTAGTTATACTGTACTGGACTGGACTGGACTGGACTGGACTGGACTGGACTGGACTGGACTGGACTGGACTGGACTGGACTGGACTGCACTGCACTGGACTGGATTAGTTTAGGTTAGAAACGACTGGACTTTATTAGACTGCATTGGAATTCAGTGGTTTTACTGAACTGGACTAGACTAGGCTGAAGTAGTTATACTGGACTAGACTGGACTGGACTGGACTGGACTGGACTGGACTGGACTGGACTGGACTGGACTGCACTGGACTGCACTGGACTGGACTGGACTGGACTGAACTGGACTGGACTGCACTGCACTGTGCTGGGCTGGACTGGACTGGACTGGACTGGACTGGACTGGACTGGACTGGACTGGACTGGACTGGACTGGACTGGACTGGACTGGACTGGACTGGACTGGACTGGACTGGACTGGACTGGAATGAAATGGATTGGACTGGACTGGACTGGACTGGACTGGACTGGACTGGACTGGACTGGACTGCACTGCACTGTGCTGGGCTGGACTGGACTGGACTGGACTGGACTGGACTGGACTGGAATGAAATGGATTGGGCAGGGCTAGCTTGCACTGGGATGGATTAGACTGGACTGCAGTTGTGTGGTTATACTGAACCCGACTATCTTGGAATGGAATGAAGTGGACTGGACTGGACTGGACTACAGTGGAGTGGTTATACTGAACCCGACTATCTTGGAATGTAATGAAGTGGAATGGAATGGACTGAAATCAATAAATCAGTATTAACTCATGTACTCATAAAGCCTCACATCTCACACACTGTGATTTGGTATTAACTCATGTACTCATAAACCCTCACATCTCACACACTATGATTTGGCATTAACTCATGTACTCATAAAGCCTTACATCTCACACACTATGATTTGGTATTAACTCATGTACTCATAAACCCTCACATCTCACACACTATGATTTGGCATTAACTCATGTACTCATAAAGCCTCACATCTCACACACTATGATTTGATATTAACTCATGTACTTATAAAGCCTTACATCTCACACACTATGATTTGGTATTAACTCATGTACTCATAAAGCCTCACATCTCACACACTATGATTTGATATTAACTCATGTACTTATAAAGCCTTACATCTCACACACTATGATTTGGTATTAACTCATGTACTCATAAAGCCTCACATCTCTCACACTATGATTTGGTATTAACTCATGTACTCATAAACCCTCACATCTCACACACTATGATTTGGCATTAACTCATGTACTCATAAAGCCTCACATCTCACACACTATGATTTATTATTAACTCATGTACTCATAAACCCTCACATCTCACACACTATGATTTGGCATTAACTCATGTACTCATAAAGCCTTTCATCTCACACACTATGATTTGGTATTAACTCATGTACTCATAAAGCCTTACATCTCACACACTATGATTTGGTATTAACTCATGTACTCATAAAGCCTCACATCTCACACACTATGATTTGATATTAACTCATGTACTTATAAAGCCTTACATCTCACACACTATGATTTAACTTAGTACTTGCAACTTGGCCTAATTGAGTTTATTAGAGCAAGAAGTTCATGAGGTCGTCCTCGCGGTAACATTAAACTCTAAAAATCATATCAATTAATGTAGTTATCAATACAAATATTAGAACTGATGTAATTACTAATGTAAATATTAATATTAATGTTACAAAAGGTAAATAACAGAATGAAATTACAGAATAGCAGTTATTGCAATGCTCCGTGATTCGTAATTGTTTGATGTAAAATCATTTACTGTTCAAAGAGATGCGTTCAACAGTTTGATAAACAAGCAAAAATTTTGTTTTCTTTTAGCTAAAGTATTGAATGTGAACTAGAGCCATATTAGGAGCAAAGGAGCACGTTTATTTCTTTGCTTACCAAGTTAGTAATTCTACATGAACCCGGTCGAATAGCGGACCACATTTGATTACTGTAACATGACTTTTTCCCGTGACTTTTTTCCTAGATAAATTCTGACTTTTTTCCTAGATAAAATTGTGACTTTTTTCCTAGATAAGATTGTGACTTTTTCCGCGATTTTTTTCCTAGACAAAATTGTGACTTTTTTCCTAGGCAAAATTGTGACTTTTTTCCTAGATAAAATTGTGACTTTTTTCCTAGATAAAATTGTGACTTTTTTCCTAGGCAAAATTGTGACTTTTTTCCTAGATAAAATTGTGACTTTTTTCCTAGATAAAATTGTGACCTTTTTCCTAGGCAAAATTGTGACTTTTTTCCTAGATAAAATTGTGACTTTTTCCTAGACAAAATTGTGACTTTTTTCCACCTACCATAAATCAATTCTGGCTTTTTCCCTCTGTGACTTTTTTCCTAGGCAAAATTGTGACTTTTTTCCTTGATAAAATTGTGACTTTTTTCCTAGATAATATTGTGACTTTTTTCCTAGGCAAAATTGTGACTTTTTCCTAGGCAAAATTGTGACTTTTCCCCGGCCACCATGAATCAATTGTGACTTTTTCTGTCACAATCTTCCACTGACTTTTAAACTGTGAATTTATACAATATACGTACAGCACTGCGTCCCAACACAACAAGTTCAAACAAATCATTTCGTGTTCTGTGTCATGGTGATTTGAATTTAAACCTACTACCGAATTTTCCGTAACGGTAACGGTTTCACAAGTGCTCGGTCACAAAGCGATGTGAGCACGTAGGACAAACAAACAAACAAATGCGCGCTTGAAACTAAATAAACAATTTCGTATTAATTCGAATCAATTTCACTGAATTCTGACTGTTTGCAAGGTCAAATGAATCAATTTTGGGGGTGTGTTGCCAAAATAATTGTGCTATTAATTAAATCTGCTTTAATAAAGCCTCTTTGTTTAGTTGGCTCGCCTTTGCTTAGACAGAGCTATTAAACACTAATTATAGGTCCTATTAAAGTTTAAATTGTCGTCAAATAGTATGCGTTTAATACGGGTTAGTTATGCTGTGCAAGCAAGCATAGATTCAAAACAAGCATAGATTCAAAGCTTCAATCAATCAATCAATCAATTTCACTCCAGCAATACATATACAATACATCAACATACAATATTATTGAAACAAAAAGAAACAGTATGGGTAAAAAAACGTTGATGAAGTCAAATTAACCAAATAAAAGAGTTGCTGTATGACACCTTGAAACCTTGGCTTGTTAAGGTGGCACAAATGAGTGAATGAATGGTTAGGGTTAGTAGACATGATGGAATGGAAAAAATAGTAAGATTATGGATAGGAAGATGGAAGGGGGAGGATGAGTGAATGAAAGAATGGTTAGGGTTAGTAGACATGATGGAATGGAAAAAATAGTAAGATTAGGGATAGGAAGAAGGAAGGGAGGGGAGGATGAGTGAATGAAAGAATGGTTAGGGTTAGTAGACATGATGGAATGGAAAAAATAGTAAGATTAGGGATAGGAAGAAGGAAGGGAGGGGAGGATGAGTGAATGAAAGAATGGTTAGGGTTAGTAGACATGATGGAATGGAGAAAATAGTAAGATTAGGGATAGGAAGAAGGAAGGGAGGGGAGGATGAGTGAATGAAAGAATGGTTAGGGTTAGTAGACATGATGGAATGGAAAAAATAGTAAGATTAGGGATAAGAAGAAGGAAGGGAGGGGAGGATGAGTGAATGAAAGAATGGTTAGGGTTAGTAGACATGATGGAATGGAAAAAATAGTAAGATTAGGGATAGGAAGAAGGAAGGGAGGGGAGGATGAGTGAATGAAAGAATGGTTAGGGTTAGTAGACATGATGGAATGGAAAAAAATAGTAAGATTAGGGATAGGAAGAAGGAAAAGAGGAGAAGAAACGACCACAGTGTATGTTGAATTTACATAGAGGTATATTAAAATAGCATTATAATTGATTGGAGGCCATATATTGCGACTGCATGAGACAATTGACAATTATAAAATTATAAAATTAACAAATTAACCGTTTTTAACTAGTTTATATTGGGGGTAATGTGGGCCATATTCACATTACTTCAATCATTTACTATAACATGCTACTTGCTATACCGATGTAACTTGTTTTAGCAGCAACGTGATTTTATAGTTGGGTAACGAGCCTTTTCACATTTCCAATAATTGACGATGATCGTGAAAAGGTCAAAGGTTAAGCGTACTAAACAACGCATTTGTGTACACTTGACAACGCCTCTCACCCCAAGCTACTGTAATACTAACAGCTTTAACAGCTAGCTGGAATCTGACCTAGTTCATTTTTTCTTGTTCTCAAGCAAAATTCTGCTAGTAAATCACTCTGTGCACTGACTAATGCATAATTAAGTAAAGTCCATGTGAAATGCTTAAAGAAAGTCCTCGTAAAACAACTGAAGTTACTGAACATGATGCAGTAGATGGCTTTGCTTTTCCCACATGTCATGCGAAAACTGTAGTTAAGACGCATTAAAGCTATGGTACACGTAACCTTTGACCTAAAGCAACTGCGCTTGCGCACAACGAAACTGTGAAAAGGCTTATTGTTATATGTTTTTGCGATACAAATTGAAACATTTAGTTTTACCACTGAATCTTCACTTATGGGTAGTGAGTGACGTAAATAAGTGAGTAAACATTGCTTATTATTTATTCTTTTATTTGTTTATTTCAGGTTTCTCTTAGCAACGAAAATGCAGGTACGTCAGCAACAAAATGTCAGACTTTTATCGAAATGCCAGACGTGTATAAATCTATACAACTGTAACTATCTGTCTGATTTCTATGTGTTTACGTCTGTATGTTACTTATGCTGCAGCGTACACCCCAAAACGTCATAGTGTCCCATAGGAACCAACATGGCCCTGGGAAGGTTTTAGACTAATGTCAGTTTAGGTTATTATCACGATCCAGCAATATGGCGGGCAAAATGGCGCCCAGAATAGCAGATTTTAGGACATCCTACTATATATAATCGTGCAGTATGTCTTTATGCCCTTTAGTCGGGGTCGACTCGTTAGAGGGTAGAGACTTCGAATGTCGATGCCCCTCCCCACTCTATTCGAATAACGAAATTCAACATGGCGGTTAAAATGGCGTCCAAATAACACCTGCAATGCGAGTAGTTATTAAGAAATGAGTCCAGTGCTGAACATTACATTGCGACTAGGTCTAGGCAAATGACAACTCTAGGCAAATGGCAACTCTAGGCAAATGACATTAGGTCTAGGCAAATGACAATTCTAGGCAAATGACAACTCCAGGCAAATGACAACTCTAGGCAAATGACAACTCCAGGCAAATGACAACTCCAGGTAAATGACATTAGGTCTAGGCAAATGACAATTCTAGGCAAATGACAACTCTAGGCAAATGACAACTCTAGGCAAATGACAACTCTAGGCAAATGACAACTCCAGGCAAATGACAACTCTAGGCAAATGACAACTCTAGGCAAATGACAACTCCAGGCAAATGACAACTCCAGGTAAATGACATTAGGTCTAGGCAAATGACAACTCTAGGCAAATGACAACTCCAAGCAAATGACAATTCTAGGCAAATGACAACTCTAGGCAAATGACAACTCTAGGCAAATGACAACTCCAGGCAAATGACAACTCTAGGCAAATAACAACTCCAGGTAAATGACATTAGGTCTAGGCAAATGACAATTCTAGGCAAATGACAACTCTAGGCAAATGACAACTCTAGGCAAATGACAACTCCAAGCAAATGACAACTCTAGGCAAATGACAACTCCAGGCAAATGACAACTCTAGGCAAATGACATTAGGTCTAGGCAAATGACAATTCTAGGCAAATGACAACTCTAGGCAAATGACAACTCCAGGCAAATGACAACTCTAGGCAAATGACAACTCTAGGCAAATGACAACTCCAGGCAAATGACAACTCTAAGCAAATGACAACTCCAAGCAAATGACAACTCCAGGCAAATGACAACTCTAGGTAAATGACAACTCCAAGCAAATGGCAACTCTAGGCAAATGGCAACTCCAAGCAAATGGCAACTCCAGGTAAATGACATTAAGTCTAGGCAAATGACAATTCTAGGCAAATGACAACTCCAGGCAAATGACAACTCTAGGCAAATGACAACTCCAAGCAAATGGCAACTCCAGGTAAATGACATTAAGTCTAGGCAAATGACAATTCTAGGCAAATGACAACTCCAGGCAAATGGCAACTCTAGGCAAATGGCAACTCCAGGTAAATGACATTAAGTCCAGGCAAATGACAACTCCAGGCAAATGGCAATTCTAGGCAAATGACAACTCTGGGCAAATGGCAAGTAAATACTTCAAGCTTTGGCAAGTGACTCATTCGCCTAGACATACTTTTCTTATGACAGACGTCATTTGCCTAGATTTTGGTACGAAGCTTAATCAAGAAAAGCATTCATTCATTCATTCATGCATTCATTCATTCATTCATGCATTCATTCATTCATTCATTCATTCATTCATTCATTCATTCATTCATTCATTCATTAATTCATTCATTCATTCATTCATTCATTCATTCATTCATTTATTCACTCACTCATTCATTCATCCATTCACTCATTCATTCATTCATTCATAATAAGATTTTTATTATTTATTATTTAATTATTTTTTTTATTTTGTAGAAAATAACAGTAAATTTACATATGAACGAATGATTGGATGAACGAATGAATGAAAAATAAGTAACAAATATATAAATACCCCCATCCTTTTATATACAATTTCAAGGTTTTTAAATTGAATGGCTTAAGAACCTAAATGAAATAAATTTGCAAACTATCCCAGGTTTGAACCAGAGACGATTTTTCTAATATGTTGTAAGTTAACAGCACTCAGCTGCTGAAATTTCACAAGAATTCTGATTGGCAGGTAGAAGAACAATGTACTTTGACCAATAATTGCTATTTAACCTTAATACCTAATCGTGCCGGCTTAATATTAGAATTCTCAAAATCTCTAATTTTACCGTGTCAGCGATCAAAGCGAAAATTGTCTTTCTGTGCTGTTTCGTACAAAGAACTCTTTCAGTGCTGAAAACAACCTTGGTGGAAATCTTTAGCAAATCTGATCTAATTCTTTACGTCTGCAAAGATTACTGTCATTACTCAGTCAAGTTGATTTTTAATACAAACAGTAAGTTCTTTTATTAAAGTCAACGTGTCATGAAGAAACGCAGTACCACGTCATAACATTTCAAATTTATCCTGATTATGACTGACATTCTGATCTTATGATGTTACAACAAGAAAAAGATCATCTCTTAATTGTTGCTTGGTCAAAAACTTCAAACCTCTTGATTCTTGCTGTCTTCTAGGAGTATAGACCATTTTGGGGCTGTCTTCTACGAGTACAGGACGTTTTGAGGCTGTCTTCTAGGAGTATAGACCATTTTGGGGCTGTCTTCTACGAGTACAGGACGTTTTGAGGCTGTCTTCTACGAGTAAAGGACGTTTTGGGGCTGTCTCAGACGTCGTAATTCGCAGTAATTCGCTTAATTGCTGCTTTGCCAAAAACTTCAAACCTTGATTCTTGCTGTCTTCTACGAGTACAAGACGTTTTGGGGCTGTCTCAGACGTCGTAATTCACAGTAATTCTCTTAATTGCTGCTTGGTCACAAATCTCAAACCTTGATTCTTGCTGTCTTCTACGAGTACAGGACGTTTTGGGGCTGTCTCAGACGTCGTAATTCACAGTAATTCGCTTAACTGTTGCTTGGGCAAAAACTTCAAACCTTGATTCTTGCTGTCTTCTAGGAGTATAGGACCTTTTGGGGCTGTCTCAGACGTCGTAATTCACATTAATTCGCTTAACTGCTGCTTGGGCAAAAACTTCAAACCGCTTGATTCTTGCTGTCTTCTAGGAGTACAAGACGTTTTGGGGTTGTTTCAGACGTCGTAATTCACAGTAATTCTCTTAACTGTTGCTTGGGCAAAAACTTCAAACCTTGATTCTTGCTGTCTTCTACGAGTATAGGACCTTTTGCGGCTGTCTCAGACGTCGTAATTCACATTAATTCTCTTAATTGCTGCTTGGGCAAAAACTTCAAACCTTGATTCTTGCTGTCTTCTACGAGTATAGGACGTTTTGGGGCTGTCTCAGACGTCGTAATTCCCATTAATTCGCTTAATTGCTGCTTTGCCAAAAACTTCAAACCTTGATTCTTGCTATCTTCTACAAGTACAAGACATTTGGGGTTGTTTCAGACGTCGTAATACTTACTAATTGAAGCTAGGTCGTGGTGTAAGTGTATGAAATCATCATTATGGCGACAGGTGGCGCTTCTTATGTGCACTTTTCATGGTCAGGGGTAATAACTGTTATCCAGAACGGATAATGCAGTGACTGATCTCAGTGGCGTCGCTAGGGGGGTGTGTGGGCCTCACCGGGTTACACCCTCCTGAGGGTGATACCATAAATGTAAGTTTGTTTTTGGAGGGGGGGAGAGAGTTAAGCTTTGAAAGAAGCTTTTAAAAGCTTAAACTACTCAAAAACTACTTGAAATTCACATTGAGACAGTCAAGGCTATTTGATCTTGTGGTTTTATCAGTTGAAAGTGACTTGGCAGTTGATTTTAATGAAGTAATTGACAAGTTTGCAGTAGTGAACTCCAGGAAAGGAAAGTTCTGGTTGTTGACATATAATTAGTAAATACAGAATTGTTTGTGTTTTAATGCCAGTTTCTTATGATATTTCAACTAAGTTGTGTATTTTCATATGATAAAAAGTTTTGCTTCATTGTGTAAATATCTCCTAGGAAAAATTAAAAATTTTAAAAAGTTTGATCTTAAAATAAACATTGTCAATGTACTAACATGTTCTTAGCACTTTAAATAATAATAATAATAACAATAATAATAATAATAATAATAATAAAATAATAATAATAATAATAATAATAATAATAGTAATAGTAATAGTAATAGTAATAGTAATAGTAATAGTAATAGTAATAGTAATAGTAATAGTAATAGTAATAGTAATAGTAATAGTAATAGTAATAGTAACAGTAACAGTAACAGTAACAGTAACAGTAACAGTAACAGTAACAGCAACAGCAACAGCAACAGCAACAGCAACAGCAACAGCAACAGCAACAGCAACAGCAACAGCAACAGTAAGATATTAACAGTAACGTACATGAGATATTATTAAAGGATTTTGTATGATACAGTATATGAGCACCAATGCACGGGTGATACCAGCCCTAGCGACGACCCGGGTGATACCAGCCCTAGCGACGCCCCGGGTGATACCAACCCTAGCGACGCCCCGGGTGAACCCAACCCTAGCGACGCCCCTGGTGACACCAACCCTAGCGACGCCCCGGGTGCCACCAGCCCTAGCGACGCCCCGTGTGACACCAGCCCTAGCGACGCCCCTGCTACACATGGCAGTCATTGTCTCTCTAAGTTCCTCTTATCTCAAATCGTTTATTCTAGCCGCTGTGCCGGTTACGAACTCAAACAGCAACATTCGTATCAAATTTTTCTTTTTTATATTTTCACGCTGTAGGATTTTCAAGTGTAAATAATAAAGTGTAAAACTTTAAACGCTGAGGCTTGTTATTTGGTGAAAACTGGAGTGACGTTTTATTTTGAGGCAGGAAATTTTGACTGGTAGATGAAATATTACCAGTTTATGAACACTAATTAATGAAATTATTAAATTTATGATGTTGATAGTTAGAAGCCATATGACCTTATTTTTATTCTTATTCTATAGACTGTAAATGTCTGAAACAAAATAAATAATAATATATATATATATATATAATGGCTACTTTGCAATTCGACTGCAAGTTTTTTCTGATTTCACATTCAGTTGTCTTTTTTTCTTGCATTTTCTTCTTGAATTTGGTGTTTCGATCATCGGTTTCGCTTGCATAAATCACGCTTGCATAAATCACGCTTGCATAAATCACGCTTGCATAAATCACGCTTGCATAAATCACGCTTGCATAAATCACGCTTGCAAAGTTAAGCCAAAGTAGTAAAAATGTTTCCTTGAAACTCACATTGCTAAAAATGTTAGGCCATCATCATCATCATCATCATCATCATCGTCATCATCATACGCCCGTCACGTCTATTGTAGACATTGGGCAGGCAGAATTCTAAAATAAAAGAAATCTGCTTTCATCATCATCATCATCATTATCATCATCATCATCGTCATCATACGCCCGTCACGTCTATTGTAGACATTGGGCAGGCAGAATTCTAAAATAAAAGAAATCTGCTTTCATCATCATCATCGTCATCATCATCATCATCGTCATCATCATCATCATCATCATCGTCATCATCATACGTCCGTCACGTCTATTGTAGACATTGGGCAGGCAGAATTCTAAAATAAAAGAAATCTGCCTTCATCATCATCATCATCATCATCATCATCATCATCGTCATCATACGCCCGTCAGGTGTGTTGTAGACATTGGGCAGGCAGAATTCTAAAATAAAAGAAATCTGCTTTCATCATCATCATCATCATCATCATCATCATCATCATCATCATACGCCCGTCACGTCTACTGTAGACATTGGGCAGGCAGAATTCTAAAATAAAAGAAATCTGCCTTCATCATCATCATCATCATCATCATCGTCATCACACGCCCGTCACGTCTATTGTAGACATTGGGCAGGCAGAATTCTAAAATAAAAGAAATCTGCTTTCATCATCATCATCATCATCATCATCGTCATCATACGCCCGTCACGTCTATTGTAGACATTGGACAGGCAGAATTCTAAAATAAAAGAAATGTGCCTTCAGACAGGTAAACGCAGCAGTAATCCAGCAAGAAAAAGCTAGACACTGCTACGCCGGTGGCTTGTCAGCACCACTTCCGTTCAGAAGAGGTACGCAGTAGATCGCTAAATTTCCAAAGAGTACTTGGGGCTAGCAAGAGATTAGGAACCACTGCCCTAACCCTCACATTCGAAACATTTACAGAAAGAGAGACACTAATGTAATTAAAATGGATATATATATTGTAAAAGAACTAACCCAAAATGATCTTATAGTAAATTGATTATACATTGATTATAAATTTTGGATATATATTTAGAATAAGTAATTCGTAATGCAAAATTGTCAGTTTGTTTAGTAAGAAATTTATTTAATGTACATAGTGTATAGACTTATTTAACATTTTTGTACTTTTGTGCCCTGCAAATAGAGGGCTTCTTGTATAATTTTCAATAAAGATTTTTATTAATAATAATAATAATAATAATAATAATAATAATAACCCTCATATTAGCCTGATAATGGTTACGATAATTATTAGCAAAATACGTTTCTTAGCTAAGAAACCACGTGGTCTGAGTTGACTCAGTGACGTTTTTCTCACTTCAGAAATCTACAAGGAAGAAAAATTAAAGTTTTTTCGTCTCCTGGCAACACTGCGATGTCACGTGGACACATTTCATGAGATCATGAACATTTCCATCACGAAGTTTCAAGCTATCCATGACGACCGGGATCCAAAAGCGCAGGCGTACAGGTAATTCTCACGCATACGCAGTTAAACCTGCTCCATATATGGTTGCGGCAGTATCGAGATCTAGCTCATTGTTCAATAATAATGCTGTGAGATGGGCCACAGGTGGCTTAGTCACATACAGATAAATACATCCTCTTTTTACAAGGTAAACAGCCAGGATCAGCAAGGCGATCAAAACTATGTAGATGACTGTGGCAGTATCGGGATCTAGAGTATTGTTCAATAATAATGCTCTGAGATGGGCCACAGGTGGCTTAGTCACATACAGATATAATTACATCCTTTTTTTATAAGGTAAACAGCCACGATCAGCATGGCGATTAAAACTATGTAGATGATTGTGGCAGTATCGAGATCTAGCTTATTGTTTAATAATAATGCTCTGAGATGGGCCAGAGGTGCCTTAGTCACATACAGATATAATTACATCCTCTTTTTACAAGGTAAACAGCCACGATCAGCAAGGCGATTAAAACCGCCCAAAGCGAGTATTGAACCCAAGCCAGCACACATCCATTAATTAATCGCTTAATTTACCGGGTCGGAAAATAACCTGATCTGCAGTCGAAAAAGGGAATCCGGGCACCTCTTTCCTCCGTCTTTTCCTGCGCATGCGCACACAAACAAGGAGATTTAACCAATCACGTTTAAATATTTGAGCGATTTTTTTTCTATTGACACAATAAGTTCATTTATACCAAGTTACCACCAGGATAAGCAGATTGTTCAACTTTTGTTTGTACAACTCATTAACGAAACTCGAGTTTATTTAACTTTGTTTTAACAAACTGTTGAGGTGGCGGATTCAAGCATCCCACTGTATAGTTTTCAGCACCCTCAACTGCTGCATGAATCCGCCCCCTAAGGATCAGATAAAGAAAAGACTGTATTCAGGTAAAGAAAGATGGATTCTTTGCTGATAAATATATCAATGACATCTTACAGGTGTTTAGGTTACATGATAGATTTGAAATCAAAGCAAATTGTAGCAGATCAAATCTCGTTCATATTTTAGGTGAATTTTATAGTCAGGACACAAGTTGGTATTCAGTAGGGAAAGACTCAGTTAAGCCCATTTCACACTGAGGACTCAAGGACAAATTACGCACGGAATGTTTTCATGAAGTCAGAAAATTTTCGATTTTTTTCTCGAAATTCTATGCAGGAAGAAAGTTCATTTCACAGAGAAACCTCGCGGTTTTTTCCAGGCGTCCAGTTAGCTGCAGCTACTTTGCGAGTTTTATACTGTATGACTAGGTCTAAATTAAGTTATACTTGCTGTATTTCTCATATAGAAAGTGCAATTATTAATGTTAGTCAGTGTAATGTCACACCTGTTTGGTTTTTAGTAGAGTTCTACTAATCACTTCAAAATCTGAAAATATACGTATATAAAATAACTATATACGTTTATTATTATTCTTTTGCATGAATATAACCATCAATGTTGCATTAAAAAAATAAAATCATCAGACTGTTAAAATAGAGATTAAATCTTATAATTTTATGCTGAAATGTGTTAATTGTTGTTCGTTAAATAAGAAAGAAGTAATTGAGTAATTAAATTTAAGATGAAATTCCACGAGGATTCCTCGCGAAACTAGAACATGCAGTATTTCTACTATCCGGCAAAATTCCTCACAAGGAGGACGCATAGCTTCCAGCTAGCAACATAACTTCTCGCGAGGAATTTCGCTGCGCGTCCTCAGTGTGAAATGAGCTTTAGATTGCTTTACTGTTTTAGGGTAGTGTGAACTGCAACTTTAAAACTCGGAAATTTTGCAGAAATTTCCCATTGAACAAGTAACATAATTCCGTTTTCTAATGAAAGATCTTAATGAAAAATTTCTGATGCAGTTAATTTATATAGATTTAGAATTATGTCCTGTCAAGTTTTAGGACTCTTACAATTGCAATTGTTCAAATCTGTAGTTAATTAAAAATCTTTTTTTGTAGATTTACAAACTTTATTTCGTCTGTTTACTTTTGCTTAATATTCTAATTAAGTTAAAATCTAAAATCTTAATTCAAAATTCCAAAATTCTTGTAATTGTTATTTAGTATAGTAATTGTGATTGTGACAGGGCCAAAAGCTAAGAGGTTAATTTCATAGATGACCAGTCCGAGGAAAAAACTAGATTTAAAAACTGAACTCAGGCTGTTGTGCTGGGTGTTTATCAGCAAAGGATTTTCAATTAGATTTCTCTTTCTCGTAATGATTTATATAGGCAAGCTGACGGGGTCAAAGTTCACATTAACTCCAATAAGCTGACGGGGTCAAAGTTCACATTAACTCCTATAAGCTGATTGGGTCAAACTTCACATTAACTCCAATAAGCTAATGGGGTCAAAGTTCACATTAGCTCCAATAAGCTAATGGGGTCAAAGTTCACATTAATTTCAACAAGCTGGTGGGGTCAAAGTTCACATTAACTCCAACAAGCTGATTGGGTCAAAGTTCACATTAACTCCTATAAGCTGGTAGGGTCAAAGTTCACATTAACTCCTATAAGCTAATACGATCAAACTTCACATTAACTCCAATAAGCTAATGGGGTCAAAGTTCACATTAATTTCAACAAGCTGGTGGGGTCAAAGTTCACATTAACTCCAACAAGCTGATTGGGTCAAAGTTCACATTAACTCCAATAAGCTAATACGATCAAACTTCACATTAACTCCAATAAGCTAATGGGGTCAAAGTTCACATTAATTTCAACAAGCTGGTGGGGTCAAAGTTCACATTAACTCCAACAAGCTGATTGGGTCAAAGTTCACATTAACTCCAATAAGCTGATACGGTCAAACTTCGCATTAACTCCAATAAGCTGATACGGTCAAAGCTCACATTAACTCCAATAAGCTGATTGGGTCAAAGTTCACATTAACTCCAACAAGCTGGTGGGGTCAAATTTCACATTAACTCCAATAAGCTGATGGAGTCAAATTTCACATTAACTCCAATAAGCTGATACGGTCAAACTTCGCATTAACTCCAATAAGCTGATACGGTCAAACTTCGCATTAACTCCAATAAGCTGATACGGTCAAACTTCGCATTAACTCCAATAAGCTGATACGGTCAAAGTCACATTAACTCCAATAAGCTGATTGGGTAAAGTTCACATTAACTCCAACAAGCTGGTGGGGTCAAATTTCACATTAACTCCAATAAGCTGATGGGTCAAATTTCACATTAACTCCAATAAGCTGATACGGTCAAACTTCGCATTAACTCCAATAAGCTGATACGGTCAAACTTGCATTAACTCCAATAAGCTGATACGGTCAACTTGCATTAACTCCAATAAGCTGATACGGTCAAAGTTCACATTAACTCCTATAAGCTGGTAGGGTCAAAGTTCACATTAACTCCTATAAGCTAATACGATCAAACTTCACATTAACTCCAATAAGCTAATGGGGTCAAAGTTCACATTAATTTCAACAAGCTGGTGGGGTCAAAGTTCACATTAACTCCAACAAGCTGATTGGGTCAAAGTTCACATTAACTCCAATAAGCTAATACGATCAAACTTCACATTAACTCCAATAAGCTAATGGGGTCAAAGTTCACATTAATTTCAACAAGCTGGTGGGGTCAAAGTTCACATTAACTCCAATAAGCTGATTGGGTCAAAGTTCACATTAACTCCAATAAGCTGATACGGTCAAACTTCGCATTAACTCCAATAAGCTGATACGGTCAAAGTTCACATTAACTCCAACAAGCTGATTGGGTCAAAGTTCACATTAACTCCAATAAGCTGATACGGTCAAACTTCGCATTAACTCCAATAAGCTGATACGGTCAAACTTTGCATTAACTCCAATAAGCTGATACGGTCAAAGCTCACATTAACTCCAATAAGCTGATTGGGTCAAAGTTCACATTAACTCCAACAAGCTGGTGGGGTCAAATTTCACATTAACTCCAATAAGCTGGTGGGGTCAAATTTCACATTAACTCCAATAAGCTGATACGGTCAAACTTCGCATTAACTCCAATAAGCTGATACGGTCAAACTTCGCATTAACTCCAATAAGCTGATACGGTCAAACTTCGCATTAACTCCAATAAGCTGATACGGTCAAAGCTCACATTAACTCCAATAAGCTGATTGGGTCAAAGTTCACATTAACTCCAACAAGCTGGTGGGGTCAAAGCTCACATTAACTCCAATAAGCTGATTGGGTCAAAGTTCACATTAACTCCAATAAGCTGATACGGTCAAACTTCGCATTAACTCCAATAAGCTGATACGGTCAAACTTCGCATTAACTCCAATAAGCTGATACGGTCAAACTTCGCATTAACTCCAATAAGCTGATACGGTCAAAGTTCACATTAACTCCTATAAGCTGGTAGGGTCAAAGTTCACATTAACTCCTATAAGCTATGATCAAACTTCACATTAACTCCAATAAGCTAATGGGGTCAAAGTTCACATTAATTTCAACAAGCTGGTGGGGTCAAAGTTCACATTAACTCCAACAAGCTGATTGGGTCAAAGTTCACATTAACTCCAATAAGCTGATACGATCAAACTTCACATTAACTCCAATAAGCTAATGGGGTGAAAGTTCACATTAACTCCAGCAAGCTGATGGGGTCAAAGTTCACATTAACTCCAACAAGCTGATTGGGTCAAAGTTCACATTAACTCCAATAAGCTGATACGGTCAAACTTCGCATTAACTCCTATAAGCTGACGGGGTCAAACTTCACATTAACTCCAACAAGCTGATAGGATCAAAGTTCACATTAACTCCAATAAGCTGATACGATCAAACTTCACATTAACTCCAATAAGCTAATGGGGTCAAAGTTCACATTAATTTCAACAAGCTGGTGGGGTCAAATTTCACATTAACTCCAACAAGCTGATTGGATCAAAGTTCACATTAATTTCAACAAGCTGGTGGGGTCAAATTTCACATTAACTCCAGTAAGCTGATGGAGTCAAATTTCACATTAACTCCAATAAGCTGATGGAGTCAAACTTCATATTAACTCCAATAAGCTGATGGGGTCAAAGTTCACAGTAACTCCAATAAGCTGATGGGGTCAAAGTTCACATTAATTTCAACAAGCTGGTGGGGTCAAAGTTCACATTAACTCCAATGAGCTGATGGGGTGAAACTTCACATTAACTGCAACAAGCTGATGGGGTCAAACTTCACATTAACTCCAATAAGCTGATGGGGTCAAAGTTCACATTAACTCCAACAAGCTGATACGATCAAATTTCACATTAACTCCAATAAGCTGATGGAGTCAAACTTCACATTAACTCCAATAAGCTGATGGGGTGAAACTTCACATTAACTCCAATAAGCTGATGGGGTCAAAGTTCACATTAATTTCAACAAGCCAATGGGTCAAAGTTCACATAAACTCCAGCAAATGCTTCAAATGTTATGACGTAACTAACGTTGTTCATGTTTCTAGGGCAGTTATAAACGATCTCTCCAGAGTTCTGATGTTACTCAACCGGAAGTCGACGATACTCATGCCACCTGACGGTAATCAGCTGCTCTGCTGGGCTGAAAGAGTCTTGCACAGATTCAACAAGGAGAAGCAGCGACGGGTGAGTAATGATTTTAATTACGTGGGAGTCGGTCAAAAAGTCACGTGATCTGAAGCTAAATTTAGCCTAGATACTCATCATTGCATTTGATGACATTAAAAATGTCAGTTAAAGGAGAAGATACCTGAAGGAGGTTTCTGAAAAATCGCCTTAAAATTATATTACTGTATAGCAATTTTATGCATATATCGTGCTCGTGGTAAATAGAATTTTTGTTTGTCTTCATTTTATATCTCCCACAATTCCGCACCATTGCATGACGTCATATACGCACAACGTAAATCAAGGAATGAACAGGCAATGTTAACTTAAACTGTGTCCCAAAAACTTTCCTTGCAAATCTATATTACTTAGCATTTGCTTACCTGCTGGAAAGACTTATGTAACTAGAAATAATAATTTAAAAAGTTCGTGCCAATTGGTAAAATGTCGTTGACTCACCCTCCAGGGTGCGCCACGTACTAACCTAAAAGGTATTTTTAATCTCATTGACAAGATACAGTAATTTAAAAAAATTTTAGTAACATTTCTGTTACATGAGCTCTGATTATTTTTCAAACTTCACGATGTTTCAAACTTCACAATATCTAAACTTGTTTCAAACAACCTACTATTAAAATATCTGCGCTTAATGGAGTTTAAATTTACACATTATATACAGCGTTACTGCCGACGCAAGCCCTGTATGCAAAAAGGCAGTATGTAAGTGATATATAATTTCAAGACGATTTTTAGCTTCATGTAAGTGGAGAGTTTTCTTGTGCTTTAACTAGACGGAGGCTATTCAGTAGAAGTGCACATCCATGCCTTTGTATGAAGCCATTGTATTTGTTTTGACATTTTCTGACCTTTTGACCTTGAACTACCTTTTTGAAGCATAAAGAAATGGGATTCCAAGTCTTTCCCACACCCATACATCCATGTGCCAGGTTTCGTGATTATAACTTCTTTTGATTTGGTTCTATAGGTATTTTGGATCTCACAACCTTGACCTTTAACCTTTTGTGATCCAAAAGGGTTACCCAAACATTTTGATGCATCCAAATGAAAAGGTTGATTACTGTAGCTTCATGCATTTTAATTTCGTTATCATTTGGACAGACACACGCAAAAACAGGCAGACAGACGGACAGACAAAGACACACAGACCGACAAACAGACAAGCAGGCGGACAGGCACACACACACACGCACAGAAAGAGAGGACTAAAGAGTATCAGGAAAAACACCCCACCCCCAGCGTTTATCAATCTCCTTTTGTCATTGCTCTTCCTAATACCTAAGTGTCCCTTAAAACAAGGATTATCTCAGCCCAAAAGCTGTTCTCTGCAGATTAAGCTGAGGAACAAGACACGTTGCGCCATCTGTGGACGAAAAACGAAATAAATCTGCATTATAACCGACTTTCGCGTAATAATCATTACACACAAATCGTGCAGGCTGTACAGCGTTCATTGCTAAGCTGAGGAACAAGACACGTTGCGCCATCTGTGGACGAAAAACGAAACAAATCTGCATTATAACCGACTTTCGCGCAATAATCATTACACAAATCGTGCAGGCTGTACAGCGTTCATTGCTAAGCTGAGGAACAAGGTACGTTGCGCCATCTGTGGAGAAAAAACGAAACAAATCTGCATTATAACCGACTTTCGCGCAATAATCATTACACAAGTCGTGCAGGCTGTACAGCGTCCATTGCTATTAACTCAAAAAACTCGGAATTAGTGCCGGTGAGATAAGCGGAAGCCAAGCGTGACGTAATTTATGTAAAGAAGCCAGACAAGCATGCCTAGCAGCTCATTCTGAGATTCGCTTTACGTTGAGGTGATTTTAAAGGAAAGGATTACAGTTTTTCTGACCCTGTTTCATTTTGAGCTAAAATATTCAGTTTACTGTTTCTAATAATTATCAAAATGTTTCAAATAACTAAATATTAGCTTACAAACTTACGTAACTAATTAAATTAAATACAGAGAGCGATGACGTCACAGGTGGGGAAATTTTTTTGCTTACTTGAACTTTGAAATTATTGTGTTGCAGTGTGACCCTCAAAACTTGGAGAATTTTGAAGTTCACAAGCTGTGCTAATGCTTGATTTTAAGAAACAGTCCTGTGACGTCATGACTGGATCGGTTCTACTGATCTGGTACTGCGCATATTTTGTGCGCAACACGTTTTCCAGAAGCAGGTGTTGAAAACTGAAAGCGTGCAACAACAAAAATTAACTTTTCGCGATAATAATTTATTAAATAGGCCAAGTATTCCGGGTTCAATGCCCGGATGATGCAAACTTTATAAAGTCAGACAGAGATTTGTTGAAGAAAAATTGCCAGTAAACTTGTCCTGTGTAGTTCGTGCTAGTTATTTCTACGGAACAGGTGCTGTGATGATAAAAACACCTGTCCGTTTACCTGCTGAATAGCTCAGGTTTCGTACCTGCTGTTCAACGCCATTATACAATGGCTTCGTTTGGACGAGGCCACCACAATGTAGAGGGGTGGGTCATAGACATAGACATTTATATTTTCTCCAAATGTGTCACGAATTTCGCATTTTACGAAAAAAATAAATGGAATTTCGGTCCGTGACAATATGCTAGACTACTTTGCTCTAGGGTCTTAAACTGGGTACCGTTTTCCTTTAATCACATTTCGGATGTCAATAAATTCGTCAGATTTTATTGTAGGTTATATATGCCACTAAACTGATATGCGATTTTATAATAGAATGTTTAGAAGATGTCACGATTTACTGATGTAGTAAAGGCAGGTTTTTTAAACTCATGATTCGTATTTTTAATATCTGTACTTATTTTTAATATATTTTTTGTAAATTTTCGTAGCTTTTCAATAGTACAAGAGATGTAGTATTTCTTAATTTTCAGTGTAGATTTTAAATTTTATGACATTTTCATCATCATCATCATCATCATCATCATCATCATAATCATCATCATCATCATCATCATCATCATCATCATCATCATCATTATCATCATCGTCGTCGTCGTCGTCGTCACCGTCATCGTCATCATCATCATCATATGTCCATTAGGTCTATGCTTTTGTTTTGGTTATGAATGTGGTTAATGATTTAATACGTTTGCTTTCCACTGGCGCATTTTATAACACACCACAGGCAGTTATCGAGTGCAGCTTTTATATAAGTGCCACATAACGAACAGGTGCAAGGTATTGCACAACAAGCAGTTGCGCAGCCTGCTTGAACATAAAAGCTATGCAAATACATGTAAGTAATAATGACAACGTAGAAACTAGGTTAATAGCGTTTCTAATACACCACAAGTAATTGTTAATCTGCATATTACATATTAAATAATCATAAATTCTCAAAAGAGATGGGTGGGGCAGAACTATCACCCTAGGGCGTCGTAAAGTCTGGATACGCCCTGACTATTGGGCAGGCAGAATTCTAAAATAGACGAAATTTGTCCCCAAGACAGCTAAACACAGCTGTAATCCAGCAAAAAACGAAACACTGCTATGCCAGTGGTATGTCAGCACCACTTCCTAGCTAACGAAACCTCATTTTCCTAATATTTATGTTTCAGAACATGAAGTAATAGAGCAAAAAACTAAACACTGTTATGCCAGTGGTATGTCAGCACCACTTCCTAGCTAACGAAACCTCATTTTCCTAATATTTATGTTTCAGAACATGAACAGAACGGCAGGGGACGAAGAAGAAGAAGAACAAAGGAAACATCAAAGCGCAGAGACAAAGAAACCCCACAGCAGATCGACGAGTCCTGAAGATTTGGGCTTCTTTGATGGTGAGGAAGCCAGCCAAGGCCACACCTCTCACAGGACACAGTCACAGATGCTTCACGAAGCTGCCAGCCAGTTACAGAGGAAAATCAAAATCAACATTAAGAATCTGCGCAGCTGCAGCACACCTAACCTGGTGCGCGAATTACGAGAATGCGAGGATAATTATTACTGCGCTCACAACTTTTCCATACGTCCTGTAGTTCCCAGAACTCAGCGTCCGGGAGTTCACAGGAATTATCCCCCTCGGCATATTTAAAATTTCACCTGATTTTATTGTGTATAAAATAATTTTTAATGTAATTAATATTACAACTACTACCTTTGCTAATTATGAAAAGTTGATGTCAAACTTTATTAATTACAGCATCCTAATTGATTATTGCAGCCTCCTAAATGAGCAATAGGTAAATAGACCTGTGCACTTTATTATTCTAATGTAATTAAAACTGTAATCCTCTAAATTAAGCAATTTCTAAGTAAGATAATCTTCGTTGTACAAGATTAAGCCTTTTCACAGTTCCAGCGATTGATGTTGATCGTGAAAAAGGTCAAAGGTTAAGTGTACCAGACAACCCCTTTGTTTACACTTGACAACGATCCGAATCCCTTGCTATTGTAAGAGTAACAGTTTTAACAGCTAGCTAGAACCTTGCCTAGTTCATTTTTTCTTGTTCCCAAGCAAGATCCTGCTAGTAAATCACTCTATGCACAGACTAAGGCAGTAAAGTCCACGTAAAACTACTGAAGTTACTGAACTCATGCGGCAGACGAGTTTGCTTTACTCGTAAAGGTTGTATTTAAGGCATGTTGGTGTGATACGCTTAACCTTTGACCAGCAGCAACTGCGCGTGCGCACAACGAAACTTTGAAGAGGTTTATTAGAATTGTTCAGAACATCAACTGTGCCAAGTTATTGAAACTATTACGTTACGTTCATTGAAACAATGCTTCAAACAATGAAACAATGAAACAATGCTTCAAACAATGAAACAGTGCTTTAACTGATTTCTGACTTGGCTGACAACATAAAAAAAACTAATTTAAAATAAAATTCAAATTCTTTACGTGTGAAAAATTTTCCGTGTACATTTTTGTTGACAAGACATTTGATTTTGAAAACTGCGGTTTTGCCTCCATGTTTGTTTGGATAAACAACAAAAACAACGACGATTGTAATGCAGCCCACATTGCTTGGCTCTTACAAATTCTCTATTATCTTTGTAAGTTGGTAAAACTATAATATTTTTGTATTTTTGTCAAGTAATATTTTAGAATCTGTCTTTTTGTATCGTGAAAACAAAGTTTTTTTAACACTGCTATTATAATGTCGTTTGAAATTGTGTAATCTATCGTATACATTAATTCTACTGGTATATATATATAAGATTCGAGGCTACAGCTTCGACGAGGGCACCATTTGCGGCGATCTATACATCAAACGAAATGTCTCGATCTAGTGTCGTGCCATTGGGGGTTTATTTTTCAAATCGGGTCCACCGGGAGGAACGGGGGGCGAAAACCTCCAAAAATTGCCATTTTTCGGCCGTTTTTTGCAAAAGTTATACCTCTTATTTCTGAAGAACGGGAACGGGCCATGGGTGGTGCCGGGTATGGATAGATAGCCCGTTCAGTGCTGAGTGTCATAGGCGTATTTAGAATTTGCGAGAGGGCCACGGCGTCCCGTAACGGACGTTTTCCCGGACCCAACTCGCGATTTTTTCGAAATTTTGACCAAACAGCATGGTGGGACTCTCGGAAGGAGATATATTGATTATTATTATCAAAGATTTTTTTAATAATATCAAAAACGTATTCGAGTGATAATTAAATTTGATTTTTATATAAAGATTATGTACATATACACGATTTTATACACGCGTACTGAAAAAATATAATAATAATAATAATATAGTGCAAAAAGCGCAGAAATTTCATAACATACGAAATCTAAGATATTGTTTATAGAACAGAACACAGAACATTGTGAAACGTCATAGAATGAAACTTTTAGCAAGTTTTAAATAACTGACAATTATGTAAAGCGTAAACCTTGTTCATCAGATACATTTGATGGTAACATTTAATATCTAAAAGAATAAAATAATTAAGATATTTATTAATAAAAGAACAATATTAATTAAAAACTTTAATTTACAACTGTTTAAAAAACATGTCCAAACGTTTCAACAGCAATCAGCTGTCATCATCAGTGCTACATTCTACAAACAACAATCAGTTTATATAGGCAGAGCCTACTGTATGGAAAATTAAGCACTAATTATGTATTTACAAAGAAGCCAAAGTAATGAATAAACAGACCTGTAGAAAAAAAATTGATACAGTAACAGATAGCTAAGTGTTTGAAAATAAAGTTAATGGAATTGAACTACTTTGCACATTAAGAGAAGGCTTATTGATACAGTAATAGATAGCTAAGTGTTTGAAAATAAAGTTAAAGGAATTGAACTACTTTGCACATTAAGAGAAGGCTTATTGATACAGTAATAGATAGCTAAGTGTTTGAAAATAAAGTTAAAGGAATTGAACTGCATTGCACATCAAGAGAAGGCTTATTGATACAGTAATAGGTAGCTGAGTGTTTGAAAATAAAGTTAATGGAATTGAACTACTTTGCACATCAAGAGAAGGCTTATTGATACAGTAATAGGTAGCTGAGTGTTTGAAAATAAAGTTAATTGAATTGAACTACTTTGCACATCAAGAGAAGGCTTATTGATACAGTAATAGGTAGCTGAGTGTTTGAAAATAAAATTAAAGGAATTGAACTACTTTGTACATTAAGAGAAGGCTTATTGATACAGTAATAGATAGCTAAGTGTTTGAAAATAAAGTTAATGGAATTGAACTACTTTGCACATTAAGAGAAGGCTTATTGGTACAGTAATAAATAGCTAAGTGCTTGAAAATAAAGTTAATGGAATTGAACTACTTTGCACATTAAGAGAAGGCTTATTGGTACAGTAATAAATAGCTAAGTGCTTGAAAATAAAGTTAATGGAATTGAACTACTTTGTACATTAAGAGAAGACTTATTATGGTACACAGATGAACTTTCTTTTATTAATAAGTCCCAGTTATTTGTAACTCTGGTCACAATGCTGAAATGATTACAATGAGCTTTGTGGCCAGAGGCACAAATGTGTGGCCATTAATTCCGGATTCGCCAAATCTAAACGAAATACCCGGATGTTCACATAATCTTACTTTAAAGTGTCTAGACGTTTCCCCATGGTAAGCTGCTACACTGAAATCCTGTCTAGACATTTGCACATGTTTTTAAAGTTGTAAATTAAGGTTTTTAATTAAAATTGTGTTGTTTTAATAATAAATGTTTTAAAATACCTCCGAATATAAATTGACCTAGAGTTAAAATATCATAAAAACACAAATAAACAACAATATTTGCAAATATTTCTAATGTAAATTAGCCCTTATATACAAGGCAGTTTACATATTAAATAGGTTATTAATTGGAAACATATATTAAACATTACACACTAAGTGAATCATCGCGCATTATTTACGTGCCTCTACATAGATAAACCATGCTTCAACTCGCATTGAGGTGCTGCCCAGGACTGTCAAACATGCGCCTACATCCACGTAGTGGTTCACTGTTTACTGCAATTTGTTAAAGACTTTATGATGATTTCATATAATTATTTATAATAGGAATGTTCGTTCTTATTTAATTTACTGATCGCCACAAAACTATACATAGTTCACACTCGCTCGCAATCGAAGAATTAATTAATCTACAGCCAAAGAAGAAAAGGCTTCAAATTCGGCTGCAATACCGCTGTTTAGCAAAGGTTGGCATTTCTAATTTTTACTTCTTATCAACATGGAAAACAATTTTGTTTCGAAAGACAAAAGACTTGATTACAAGTATATTCTGCTTTGTAATTTCTATATATGACTCATAATAAACAGGAAAAGATACCCTTTCGTGGCACGTAGTGGCGCTGATGTAGCGTGAAGATACGGACGCGTTTTGCGGGGTGCGGAATAGATAAATCGGTTTATATTGTTTTCAGTGCACCCGTTTACGCAGCCTGCGCATGCTTTATTCTTTTTCTGCAGCTATTTTATTGATTTTTTGCGCAATTCCGTGGGGTGAAAACGCATCCGCACCCGCATCCTCACACTACCTAAACGCCAGTTAGGTGGTGTAACAACAAATCTAGTGTGAACAGGCTGTTGCAAAGTAGACCAGTTTGAAGTAGAACACAATCTAGATGTAAAACCAATAAAGCCTTTTCACAGTTCCGTTGTGCACACGTGCAGTTGCTGCAGGTCAAAGGTTAAGTGCACCACAGCAACATGTCTTAAGTACAACAGTAACGTGACACGTGTGTAAAGCAAAGCCGTCTACCGCATCAGTTCAGTAACTTCAGTTGTTTTACTTGGACTTTACTCAATTATGGATTAGTCTGTGCAGAGAATGATTTACTAGCAGGATCTTGCTTGGGAACAAGAAAAAAATGAACTAGGTAAGGCTCTAGCTAGCTGTTAAAACTGTTACTATTACAATAGTATGAGCTGCGAGACGTTGTCAACTGTACACAAATGCGTTGTCTGGTACACTTAACCTTTGACCTTTTCACAATCATCATCAATCGCTGGAACTTTGAAAAGGCTTATTTAATATGTACTATAGCAATCATATTTAGGGATATTAGAATGTAGAGTAAGCCTATACAATATAAATAACTTTTCCACTCAATGCAAATTAGACGTAGTTTCAATTCAATGCTTTTTACTTCCTTAGTATCATTATACTTTAATGTGATTTTCTAAATGAACGCTTTGTTTTGAACGCTAATAATAAAAAATAAAAAATAAACGGAAAACCTAGAGCAAGAATTGAACCAGCCTATAAGAATAACAATACAGGGCAAGAACCTTATAAAATGGCGCTTTGTGGTGCAGTAGGTGCGTTAGAAAAAGGCCAGTAGGCACTAATAGTTGTAAACCAATCATCCGATCTGTATCTTTTGTAAAGAATCATGAAACGTGCTACTACCGCCCATATCATCAATGATTTGCTGAGCCGAATCACTCATGTGTCTCTGCGCCCCCTTCCTTCTCCCCTGCCTCCTCCGTTCAGTGTATCCCTGCGACGTAGAGACGTCTCGTAGAGAATGCGTGTGCCTCTGATGACGACGATGACGCTCCGATCTCACGTCGTCCTGCGAGAACTGCTTCAAGCTCCCCCTATGCGTGCCGTCACGTGATCCGTAACGCAAATCGCCCACTCTGGTCTTTGTTCTTATGGAATCTTCCCGCGAGCGCAGTCTGTCGTGTAGCGAACCGTAGGAATGAGAAATGGATTTGTGGGGGAGGTATTCGAGTAAATCCTTCTGAAATACCGTCTCACATTCGATGGTTGGTGAAATGAGATCGTCTAGTACAACAGTTGTTTCCTCGCTAGTTGCGTTCTTTGATGACATGGAAGACATGGATTGAACGTGTGGCGAATCAGACGGTGACACGACTACGACTTCATCGGTTATAACTGCTGACTCGATTGTTTTAGCTGAGAATTCACAGTTTAACGGATCCTTGTACTCGTTCGACATGGAATAAAGTCGACCGTCTTGTTCTTTGGTGAAACTGGATTCGGATTGGTGATGTGGAGCTCCGTTCCACATCATCGGAGTGAGCGAGTCCTCGTCGTTTCCGGAACCTCTCCGCGCTTTCATCGAGGAAAACTCCCTTAGTTCTGGATCGCCACTCACAGAGTCTCTGCTCCTGGAAATAAAAGGCATTATGGGGATTAGTCTTAAGTTTTAGTCTTAGTCTTAGTTTTAGTCTTAAGGGCAGAAGTGGCAGGGCGAATGATGGGGATTAGTCTTAAGTTTTAGTCTTATTCTTAGTCTTAGTGTTAAGGGCAGAAGTTGCAGGGCAAATAAAGAGATTGCACAATCATATCAAAGTTTTAGTCTTAATCTATCCTAGTCTTAGTCTTAAGGGCAGAAGTGGCAGGGCAAATAAAGAGATTGCACCATCATATCAAAGTTTTAGTCTTAATCTATCTTAGTCTTAGTGTTAAGGGCAGAAGTGGCAGGGCAAATAAAGAGATTGCACCATCATATCAAAGTTTTAGTCTTAATCTATCCTAGTCTTAGTCTTTAGGGCAGAAGTGGCAGGGCAAATAAAGAGATTGCACCGTCATATCAAAGTTTTAGTCTTAATCTATCCTAGTCTTAGTCTTAAGGGCAGAAGTGGCATGGCAAATAAAGAGATTGCACCATCATATCAAAGTTTTAGTCTTAATCTATCTTAGTCTTAGGGTTAAGGGCAGAAGTGGCAGGGCAAATAAAGAGATTGCACCATCATATCAAAGTTTTAGTCTTAATCTATCCTAGTCTTAGTCTTAAGGGCAGAAGTGGCAGGGCAAATAAAGAGATTGCACCATCATATCAAAGTTTTAGTCTTAATCTATCCTAGTCTTAGTCTTAAGGGCAGAAGTGGCAGGGCAAATAAAGAGATTGCACCGTCATATCAAAGTTTTAGTCTTAATCTATCTTAGTCTTAAGGGCAGAAGTGGCAGGGCAAATAAAGAGATTCCACCATCATATCAAAGTAACGAGGTGTCGTTACAAATGGCTGCGTACTTTTAAAATGTCGAACCTTTTATCAAGGTTTAAAGGGAAACATTTGGGAATCGTGTTGCTTCCATGAAGCCATTTAGAGCTGACAATGATGAAGCCATTTGAAGGTGACAATGATGAAGCCATTTGAAATTGATAAAAACAGCATAGAAATCACAGGTGCATGAAGTACACAGAAACGTGCTCACAATAAGTCACAATAACAAGCACAAAATTCTACTATTTCAATAATAACAAAGATAAAGAATGCATTTTGAAAAATTTTGTCTCTTATTCCGTAATTTCTATGAAGCCATTATTGAAAAAACTCCGAAAAGGATTCATATGTACAATAGCTATGCTTGATGAGGAGTTGTTTTCCTGCTTCAGTAGCAGTAACAACAGCAGCAGTGGCGATGACGACGACGATAACAAAATGACAACAAGAACCAAAACAGCCATGACAAATACAACGACAAACAAGCCAAATGGTAAGCACAAAGACAAAAACAAAGACACGGACAAGAACATGGGCAAGAACAAAGACAAGAACAACAACAACAACAACATCATCATCATCATCAAAAGCGAAGAGGAAATCAAAGACAACAACAATGACAGTCATCAAATTCTTCTCCATAATAAGGCAGGCTTCTAACAACAACAACAACAACAACAACAACATCAAAAGCGAAGAGGAAATCAAAGACAACAACAATGACAGTCATCAGTTCATTCTCCATAATAAGGCAGGCTTCTAACAACAACAACAACAACAACATCATCAAAAGCGAAGAGGAAATCAAAGACAACAACAATGACAGTCATCAGTTTATTCTCCATAATAAGGCAGGCTTCTAACAACAACAACAACAACAACATCATCAAAAGCGAAGAGGAAGTCAAAGACAACAACAATGACAGTCATCAGTTTATTCTCCATAATAAGGCAGGCTTCTAACAACAACAACAACAACAACAACAACAACAACATCAAAAGCGAAGAGGAAATCAAAGACAACAACAATGACAGTCATCAGTTTATTCTCCATAATAAGGCAGGCTTCTAACAACAACAACAACAACAACAACAACATCAAAAGCGAAGAGGAAATCAAAGCAACAACAATGACAGTCATCAGTTCATTCTCCATAATAAGGCAGGCTTCTAACAACAACAACAACAACAACAACATCAAAAGCGAAGAGGAAATCAAAGCAACAACAATGACAGTCATCAGTTTATTCTCCATAATAAGGCAGGCTTCTAACAACAACAACCACAACAACAACAACATCATCATCAAAAGCGAAGAGGAAATCAAAGGCAACAACAATGACAGTCACCAGTTTATTCTCCATAATAAGGCAGGCTTCTAACAACAACAACAACAACAACAACATCAAAAGCGAAGAGGAAATCAAAGACAACAACAATGACAGTCATCAGTTTATTCTCCATAATAAGGCAGGCTTCTAACAACAACAACAACAACAACAACATCAAAAGCGAAGAGGAAATCAAAGACAACAACAATGACAGTCATCAGTTTATTCTCCATAATAAGGCAGGCTTCTAACAACAACAACAACAACAACATCATCATCAAAAGGGAAGAGGAAATCAAAGACAACAATAATGACAATCATCTATTCTCTCTCCATAATAAGGCAGGCTTCTAACAACAACAACAACAACAACATCATCAAAAGCGAAGAGGAAATCAAAGACAACAATAATGACAATCATCTATTCTCTCTCCACAATAAGGCAGGCAACAACAAATATTATTACATCTTTTGAGATGGTTGCTAACTAGCACCATTCTCTAATTAACATTGATTACAGCTTTGCAGCAGAATAACAGCTTACTGGCTGACAGAAGCTCATAATCAACAAAACCATAATACAGTAGCAAAGTTAATCAACATTCGTCACACGAACTGGCTTCATCCTGCCGCTGATGACAAGCGAAATTACTAATAACAATTCTCAGTGTAAATGTCAGAGGTCTTCTTCCTTTAAATGACTGCATGACACGTGTCTAATAAGCTGCGCAATTAAACATAATGAAGATAAATGGACGGGGAGAATGAAGGTGTCATAAAGACAGTTCTAGACGTGATTTAACTCAGAACTGTAATAAAAAACCTTGAAGTTGAATTTGTAAGAAAATTAACTTGAATTTGAAGTGGTAGGTAATAAAGTCACGAAAAAATCACGAATTAAAAGTCACAATTTTGGCTGGGTGAATAGTTAGGATTAGGATTAGGGGATGAAGAGTTAGGATTAGGATTAGCGGATGGATAGTTAGGATTAGGATAAGAGGGTGAATAGTTAGGATTAGGATTAGGGGATGAATAGTTAGGATTAGGATTAGGGGATGAGTAGTTAGGATTAGGATTAGGGGAAGGATAGTTAAGATTAGGAATACGGGATGAATAGTTAGGATTAGGATTAGGGGATGAATAGTTAGGATTAGGATTAGGGGATGGATAGTTAGGATTAGGATTAGGGGATGAATAGTTAGGATTAGGATTAGGGGATGACTTGTTAGGATTAAGATTAGGGGATGACGAGTTAGGATTAGGGGATGGATAGTTAGGATTAGGATTAGGGGATGAGTAGTTAGGATTAGGAATAGGGGATGAATAGTTAGGATTAGGATTAGGGGACGGATAGTTAGGATTATGATAAGAGGATGAATAGTTAGGATTAGGAATAGGGGATGAATAGTTAGGATTAGGATTAGGAGATGAATAGTTAGGATTAGGATTAGGGGATGAATAGTTAGGATTAGGATTAGGGGATGAATAGTTAGGATTAGGATTAGAGGATGAATAGTTAGGATTAGGATTAGGGGATGAATAGTTAGGATTAGGATTAGGGGATGAATAGTTAGGATTAGGATTAGGGGATGAATAGTTAGGATTAGGATTAGGGGATGAATAGTTAGGATTAGGATTAGGGGATGAATAGTTAGGATTAGGATTAGGGGATGAGTAGTTAGGATTAGGATTAGGGGATGAATAGTTAGGATTAGGATTAGGGGATGAATAGTTAGGATTAGGATTAGGGGATGAATAGTTAGGATTAGGATTAGGGGATGGATAGTTAGGATTAGGATTAGGAGATGGATAGTTAGGATTAGGATTAGGGGGTGAATAGTTAGGATTAGGATTAGGGGATGAGTAGTTAGGATTAGGATTAGGGGATGAATAGTTAGGATTAGGATTAGGGGATGAATAGTTAGGATTAGGATTAGGGGATGAATAGTTAGGATTAGGATTAGGGGTTGAATAGTTAGGATTAGGATTAGGAGATGAATAGTTAGGATTAAGATTAGGGGATGAATAGTTA
>JAQGDQ010001650.1:0-30868 GCA_030141605.1 Tubiluchus corallicola
CAATAGCTTGATGGAAAATGCAATAACTTGACGGAGAATGCAATAGCTTGATGGAAAATGCAATAACTTGACGGAGAATGCAATAGCTTGATGGAGAATGCAATAACTTGATGGAGAATACAATAACTTGACGGAGAATGCAATAGGTTGACGGAGAATGCAATAACTTGACGGAGAATACAATAACTTGACGGAAAATACAAAAATCAGCATTGTACAAAGTGGCAATCCTGTTTGAGATTGTCACATATAAGAATGTCGTCCCATCGTTTAAAAGTGAATGCTGGTAGATGAAGCGGAATTCCGTTTAATGCTACTTGCTACTTGCTGCCCCCACCAGGTGGAGGGTGGCCAGCACAGGTAGCATTCCGTTTAATCATTCCGTTTCCATTAGGCTTTGTAAATGTGGCAGAGAGATACAAGATGAGGAACGTGTTTTGTTAGATTGGCAACTTAATGAACCAATCCTTTAATAATATGTTTGATTTAATGAATTCAACAAATTATTTTTCGTTGCTTTCATACAAACTTTTGAATTTGATGATAAAATTTGGTATGTTTCACGCTCTAACTCCATTGTATATAATATGGACATTTGTGTAACAATCTCCCTGTGTTAATGTCAATTAACTAACCATGTGGGTGTCGTTTCGACACTGGACATTTCGACGCAAGGCATTTAGACACAGGACATTTCGACCCAGGACATTTCGGACACAGGACATTTCGACACAGAACATTTCGACACAAGACATTTGGACACATGGGTCATTTGGACACAAGGCATGTCCAACATGACCGGCACAAACACAGAAACATGTCTTGTTTAGTCTTGTTACTTTTTCATCCATTGCCAGTTGTCTGTAATAAGTCATTGTCACCACATTTTGAACATGTTTAATGAAAGTTTTGTCCATTTTTGTTTTTTTTTCAGGTCGAACATTGAGGGGAAAGGCTTTTTATAACGTCAATGGCAAAGTTTACTGCGAAGAAGATTATTTAGTAAGGACATTTTTTCTCAAATGACAAGATATTTAATCTAAAATCACTCAAAAATGCCACTAATTACATTGTTGTTGTTGTTGTTGTTGTTGCTGCTGCTGCTGTTGCTATTGCTGTTGTTGTTGTTGTTGCTGCTGCTGTTGCTATTGCTGTTGCTGTTGTTGCTGTTATTGCTGTTGTTGTTGTTGTTGCAGCTGTTGCTGTTGTTGTTGGTGGTGGTGGTGGTGTTGGTGCCGCCGCCGCCGCCCTCCTGCTCACTGCTGTAGGTTGAAATGTTTTGCACCATACAGCATAACGTACTTGTGTTGCTTCATTATAGTAATAAGATTAGTTCCTAAAATGCACAGTACTAGCAAAACACTTTTTCAGTAGCAAATACAAAAAATGTAAGATGTCTAGTACTTACTAAATCTGGTAAATAAAGTGACGTAATTACAAGTAAAACCATTAAAAATTACGATACATTGAAATCTGTGACAAATCAATTGCTAATTTAAAAACGCACGTTTTTAGTAAAGATTTAAAATGGCTTACAATGCACATGGGACCGATTAGTATGAAATCTTTTATAATCAAGTCTTATGGGCGTGGCAGGAGGGAGAATTTGAGCAGTCCTTATCATCTTCATTCTTGTAAAAACCTCTCGTTGGATGTTTCAAACGGGGATGAGAATTTTCCGCGGATACGCGGCATTCCGAGTTTTTGGAAGACCAGTAGTGCCATTTTTGTAAATCACGTGAATTCGTTGAGAAGATTTTTACGGACCCAGTACATTATTTCACAAGCTGACCGCTAGTTGGCGGGCCGTCACTTTGTTTACATCACGTACATCAGTATGACCACGTGTATATCTCTATGTATAAAAATATAGAATCAATTGTGCGGAGTTATTTGAGTCAATTGCAGACAGTTTTTATATACTTTTGCATAGGAACGGCCAGTACTTAGGCGTCTTTGAGACAATTAGGTATCATGTATCCTTGATAGTTGGGTATTTTAAATTATGCATGAAGCAAGGTAATTGATATTTTAAGTCCACTTAGAGGCTCTCAATGGTCACAAAATTGCAATTTGTTGCTGGCTCCAATGGGGTTTCCCATGGGTGGTACCAACCCCACCCACCCCCGGCCTGTTTCAGAGTTTTTTGCAATTTGTCATTCTCATCCCTGATTTCTTATCACATATTAGTTTATACCTGAGATATTATTTGTTTTGATATTAGCTTGCACATTCGTCTTTGTTACTACATCTGTGCTTGTTGCATCACCTCATTTTTTCTTTTCAATTTTACAGTATTCCGGTTTCCAGCAGACTGCTGAGAAGTGCGTAGTGTGTGGTCACCTGATCATGGAAATGGTAATTCAACTAATGTCATACCTTCATCTGAATAATTAATTTCAATGATATCTGGTATATATATACCAGGGGTGTGCAAATTATCTGACTAGCTGGGCCACATTAAACTTTCCCGCAATTCCTGCGGACCACAGCCAGTTTGATCAAGGAGCCAAGTACAGAAGGGCCTGATAACGATTTTTTTGCATCCGACCTGTATACATCATTACTACTACACTCAAGAAACTATTTTAGAAGTTATTAAAATTTATATTACAAACCATATATTTCTACTTTCAGGACAGATAGTGGTAATTTTATTACAATGCATATTAGTAATGTATATCACACAGTCTGTATAGTACAGTGACATTAAGCTACAACCGTCTTGTAAGGGTTAATGGCATCCGATCTAGTAGAAAAAACTACCCGCACTATCTTTGGGATCGTGGCACGGACTTCATTAGGTTGACAAATCTCTTCGCGGGCCGCACTTTCATTAGGTTGTCTCTCTTCGCGGGCCGCAATTTGCACACCCCTGATATATACAGTCATTTGCAAAAGTTTAAGACCAAGCTCGAGTTTCCGGGATTTTCATCATACTGTACCCTGACTGCATCAGATTCTTTGTTGATTGCATCATACTGCTAGTGGTTTGAAACAGTGACGTCTAGTGAGTATGAGTGACTCATTTGCCTGCCGCTATCCATACAGATCGGCCGTTCTTGTATTTTTCTTGTGATCCAGAAAATGGGCAAAAAATCGTCATTGAGTGAGACTCAGAGGGTTATAGTGATCAGTGTCACAGATCGAAGATGACCACCAATTTCCTCAGGGAGAAGAACATGACCGTACTTGAATGGCCTGGAAACAGCCCGGACCTCAACCCGATAGAGAGGGGGGAGGGAGAGAGAGAAAGAGAGAGAGAGACAGAGAGAGAGAAAGAGAGAGAGAGAGAAAGAGAGAGAGAGAGAGAGAGAGAGAGAGAGAGAGAGAGAGAGAGAGAGAGAGAGAGAGAGAGAGAGAGAGAGAGAGAGAGAGAGAGAGAGAGAGAGAGAGAGAGAGAGAGAGAGAGAGAGAGAGAGAGAGAGAGAGAGAGAGAGAGAGAGAGAGAGAGAGAGAGAGAGAAAGAGGGTGAGAGAGGGGAGGGAGGGAGAGAGAGAGAGAGAGAGAGAGAGAGAGAGAGAGAGAAAGAGGAGTGAGAGAGGGGGAGGGAGGGAGAGAGAGATAGAGAGAGGAGGAGGGAGAGAGAGGAGAGAGAGAGGGGGAGTGAGGGAGAGAGAGAGAGAAAAGAGAGAGAGAGAGAGAGAGAGAGAGAGAAAGAGCAGAGAGAGAGAGAGAGAGGAAGGGAAGGAGAGATAGAAAGAGAGAGAGAGAGAGAGGGAGAAAGAGAAAGAAAGAGGAGAGAGAGGGAGAAAGAGAGAGAGTACTTGAATGGCCTGGAAACAGCCCGGACCTCAATCCGATAGAGAATCTCTGGGAGATACTGAAGGATAAGGTGGCAGACAGGCAGCCATCAAGTGCTGAAGACTTGCGAAGAGTTATCAAGGACGGACGTTTGGGTTAAAGAAATTACTTCCGAGTACTGCCAAAACCTAATTTCCAGTATGCCTCTTAGACTGAAGGCAGTGATTGACAACTTCGGCGGCCATACAAAGTACTAAAATGTTCAAGGACTGTGACTATTTTTGAATAAAAACATACGAACTATATTTTTCTAGAAGAATAAATGAATAGTTTTTAGATGGAACCGTGTTAAACGATGGTTTTGTCAATTTTCATGAAAAAAATCACTTTGGTCTTAAACTTTTGCAAATGATTGTATATATATATATATAGATAGTGTTTCCTCACTTATTGCGGGTGTTCCGTTCCAGGCTCCCCCGCGATAAGTGAATTTCCGCGAAGTACGAACGCTGTACTTATTTTAATAGTTCTACATTATTTTAAGTCTTTATAAACCCTCCCACACTCTTATACATAACCCTTTCCCATTCCCTTAATAAGTTTTCCGCAAAATTATACACTTTTATGCAAAATTCATCAAATCTATACATTATTGTACAATACGTACTGCGCATGTGCAAAAATACTTTAGACGGAGTACGGCAAAAACCCGCGAAACAGCGAAAATACCGCGATAAATATTTTACATTAATATTTTTGAAAACCCGCGAAACAGCGAGTCCGCGATAAACGAACCGCGAAGTAGCGAGGGAACACTGTATAAGTTTCGAGGCTACAGCTCCAACGACGGCACCATTTTTGTCAATCTGTACATTCAAAAATTTAAAAAGAAATACAGAGCAATGATTCTCAACAAGTACAACACTTCCTAATTTCCTACACCTACTGCAGCAGTCATACCACAATCCTGGTACAGATTATGCAAAACAAGGCATCATTGATAAATCTTTAGAGCTGATGTCAACATAGCGCAATCTATTATCTTTCTTCCTACCATTTCCACTAACACATCCTTCTACCCTTCCTGTGTGATCTAACCTTTCTCCCTGTTCTTTTTTTGTTCACTCATCCATTCTTCTTTTATCGGGTTCACATGACAGTGGGCTTATACAAGCCTTTGCTTCTCTAGCCCACTGCAGTACAATTATTCTTTTATGATAACGATAGTGTATGAAACATAATAATTTAATACAGTATGATGTAATAATTTTGATGTCACTGTGTGTTTAATGTCATTATATTGTACTGAATGTGATCATAATCATAAATGAAAAAAATTAAAAATAACTCATGAAAAGAGAGAGAGAGAGAGAGAGAAAGAGAGGAGGCGGCAGTATGTTCGCATAAAGCGAAAAAACGTTACCTTGGCGCTAGGCCCCGGGGAAGTATCCCCACTACCCCCCCCCCCCCCATTGAAATAGGCCCTGTCCGTACCGTTCTTTCCTTTTGCTTCATTTACCTTTGCGGTTCGTCGTAGGCCTCAATGTACGAACAATCGTAATTTCAGATTCTGCAAGCGATGGGGAAGTCTTATCATCCGGGATGTTTCCGGTGTTCCGTCTGCAACGAGTGCTTGGACGGCGTCCCTTTCACCATCGACATGGACAATAAAATCTACTGTGTCATCGACTATCACAAGTACGTGCCCTGCTCTTGTAGCGTGAGAATTAGTAGTATTTTCATTACGTCTGATGTTAAATCCATAGATGAGAATTTTCCGCGGATACGCGGAATTCCGAGTTTTTGGAAGACCGGTAGCGCCATTTTTGTAAATCGCGTAAATTTGTTAAGAACATTTTTACGGACCCGGTACATTATTTCACAAGCTGACCACTAGAAATGAGTGAATGAAAGAATTAGTAGGGTTAGTAGACATGATGGAATGGAAAAAAATAGTAAGATTAGGGATAGGAAGAAGGAAGGGAGGGGAGGATGAGTGAATGAAAGAATGGTTAGGGTTAGTAGACATGATGGAATGGAAAAAATAGTAAGATTAGGGATAGGAAGAAGGAAGGGAGGGGAGGATGAGTGAATGAAAGAATGGTTAGGGTTAGTAGACATGATGGAATGGAAAAAAATAGTAAGATTAGGGATAGGAAGAAGGAAGGGAGGGGAGGATGAGTGAATGAAAGAATGGTTAGGGTCAGTAGACATGTTGGAATGGAAAAAAATAGTAAGATTAGGGATAGGAAGAAGGAAGGGAGGGGAGGATGAGTGAATGAAAGAATGGTTAGGGTTAGTAGACATGATGGAGTGGAAAAATAGTAAGATTAGGGATAGGAAGAAGGAAGGGAGGGAAGGATGAGTGAATGAAAGAATGGTTAGGGTTAGTAGACATGATGGAATGGAAAAAAATAGTAAGATTAGAGATAGGAAGAAGGAAGGGAGGGGAGGATGAGTGAATGAAAGAATGGTTAGGGTTAGTAGACATGATGGAATGGAAAAAAATAGTAAGATTAGGGATAGGAAGAAGGAAAAGAGGAGAAGAAACGACCACAGTGTATGTTTAATTTACATAGAGCTATATTAAAATAGCATTATAATTGATTGGAGGCCATATATTGTGACTGCGTGAGACATGGAAGCATTAAAATTGTATTATAAGTATGAACCCAAAATGGTCCTTTTCAAGTACTTTTTGAAACTATAAATAGTTTTATGTATTTTTACTTGGGCACTTATTTTATTCCAGTTATTGGGGGCTGTGAATTTAATAAAGTGCCTGGCACTATTAGTACGACAGTAAGGGACATGATATTCACTGAACCTTGTAAACCTATGCGAATTGTTTATCCTTGCAAAACTTTGTCAACTGCTGTTAATTTTTGGTAAAATACGGATTAACTTGTGTAGTTCTTGAGATTACTGATTGTCACTCTTGTGGATTTAAACATTTAATGATTTGGCATATCAATTTATCTGCATTTTTATGTTACTTCACGGGAAACTGCCGCATTAATAACCTTGATGTTAGCACGCACTTCAATACTTCTTGTTTAACATCACTGTAAGAAATGTTAAACGCACAAATTAGAAAAGCTAATTACAGAATCCGTAAATGTAATATCGTAGAATTCACTCTATGTTGTGTCTATGTAAAATTGTATAATGTTAGTACAGATATTTTTGCCTGCAAAAAGAGGCTAATAAAGACTTATCATCATCTTTATTTGATGATGATATTATTATCATTATTATCATCATTTGACCAGACGGTTTAGTCTAGTGGTAATGCGTCTGCTTTGCTTTCCGTCTGGGAGGTCGTGAGTTCGAACGAGCGGCCGGGTCACACCAAGAACTTTAAAAATGGTACCTGCTGTTGCCCTGCGTGACGCGTGGTATTTAAGGTAAAAGTGGGGTAATAATAGTCTCTGTTATGTAGTTGTAGGTTGTTATTTACAGTCGGCGATAATAGCTCTTTGAGCTAATGTTAATTGTTGACCCAAAAGCCGACTTTAAATAAAGATTATTATTATTATTATTATTATTATCATTATTATTATTATTATTATTATTATTATTATCATTATTATTATTATTATCATTATCATTATCATTATCATTATCATTATCATTATCATTATCATTATCATTATCATTATCATTATCATTATCATTATCATTATCATTATCATTATCATTATCATTATCATTATCATTATCATTATCATTATCATTATCATTATTATTATCATTATCATTATTATTATTATTATTATCATTATTATTATCAATTCATCAACTGCAGGTTTGGACTTGACAGGGTTTGTGAAATTGTCGTTAAATTTCGCCGTATAATTTCCTGATATTCAATGTGCATGTTTAGATTAATGAAATTCACGGCATAGTTACAGAAGTCGTTACTTGTTGTTGCGTAACTTGACGAGAAATTAAAATGATCCGCTTTCTTCTTTTTAGAATATTTGCGCCGAAGTGCGCAGCTTGCGGAAAACCAATCACGCCGGTCGAGGTAAGGGTAAGCATGCCAGTTTTGTGTGCTAGCACGTAGCCAGGTTTGGTTGTGGTGATTTCTACATGTCGAACCATCGGTTTTATTTTTTATTTTTTTATTTTTCTTAGCTAAACTTTTCGGTTTCGTAGCCTTTGTGCACGTAACATGTTTTAAGTGTACGGCTAGAACTCCGTGTACGTGTAATGTGTGATGCGTATTGACTGTTTCCATGTGTTCGTGAACGGTATGCGTATTAACAAAGCTCACGGCGCTCATTCCACCATTTCTGGTCGCTATTCATGAAAATTGCAAGTACAGTCTACCTTGGACACCTCCGGACCGAAAAAAATCGTCCCTTACATCTGATGTCCCTTATAGCCGAAGTTGAGTCAGACCGAGGGTGTATCTAGACCTGTACTTTTCTGCACTTTCACCCATATTTTTATGGATTATTGCTACACATTCAGTGCAAACGGTATGTAGGAGGCTCCTTCAGTGATGCGAGATGTATGTGACAGCGGAAACCGAGCTGTTCGAAGGCCGTGTTTACGAAAAATTCAGGTTAAAAATCGATCAATTTCCCTTTGATCATAGGGTCCCTTATATGCTAGGTAATTTACCTGGGATTCTATTACGCGGGACCTTATAACCCCTTATAACCCCTAGATATCGTCCCTTATAACCGAAAGTCCCTTACATGCGAAGATTTTTACATAGGAAAAACATTACAAAAAATCGGGACCGGTGTTGGTGATCCCTTATAAGCGAGTAACTGTATTGGCTGTAATAATTTTTGAAAGCCATGTCACTGTCGACATTTCAGTGTGACACACACACCTGTTGTATACGCACTACGTATCACGCATTACGCACGCATGCACCTGATGTTGACATTTTCTTTTTAGCGTGTCTGATCTCGCATGTATACGACTGACGTTTTTAAACGAACAAAATCGTTTTTACGTTCTGGTTCAGAGAAATTACGTAGTGTAGCGCATGTTTTTATGCATAATATTGTTTTGTATTGAAGTTACCCATTAAGAGTGTGTAGCTTTAGACTATAGAAGTAAAATTAAAGTTACACTGTAAAGTAGTGACTACTTCGAGATTTCAAAGATGAATTTCACTTTCTGTGCGTATTTTTGCTTTGAATAACTGATTTGGACGAAGTCGGGATGATTTTTCACGTACTCACCCCATTTTCAGGTCCGATAAAAAGTATACATTTGAACGCAATTAATACTGCAAAAGCGTTTCTGATAATTAAATAATAGAATGAAAACTTGATTAAAGGCGGCCGACGCCTATGTATTGATGACCTCACAAACTAACATAATTGTCAACAGCAAAAACATTGCACGGGCGTGTTGCCCGTGTTTGCGAAAGCGAAAATTGAAGTACAGTGTTTCTGTAAGGTATTCAGTGCACTGTACCGAAACTAGGCAAGTTTTAAGATAAAATTTCAAATTTACTGCTGTGCTCACGCATGAGCTGTCTAAGATGTGTAGTTCGTCACAAGCTAATGCATTTGAACTACGAGGTACAGCACCTGTTTTTGTGCAGTGCATTTTCGAAATGCAGGCGCTAGTGCATGTCTAACCAGCGAATGGCGAAATGCATGTAACAGTGAAGAACTAGTGGCGCGAACGTGAAATTGTGTTTGTGTGGTAATAACTCTTTCACGTAAGTTATTATTTAAAAAATAGTAAGTTTCCTTTCAATGTTTAAAAGAGTAGATTGTTCTGACCTGCAGTTGCAGTTTTGCTTTAACATTTTTTATGCAGTTTTGGTATGCTAGAAATTTCGTTCAAACATTAGTAGATTTTATCATTTTCTTTGCTAGCTACATTAAAGTCAGCATCATTTCATTTGGGAGTAAATAAATTTAACATTTTCATTTAAAATCGATTAGTAAAATGGACTTTTAAAATTTATCCGAAAACTGTCTTTTAAAATTTTACACTAAATGTGTAGCTTGCAAACCAAAACCGTCCACATGTCGGTATAGTTAAAGCTACGTTATGATGCTTCAAAGTAGAATGCACCAAAAATTTGGTCAAATGTCAATTTTCTGCTTTTTATCAAAACAAACACTAAATATACTCAGCTTTTGAATTTGGAATTATCAGCAAGATGTTCAAAAAATATTAAAAATCTATTTTTATAACCCTGTACCCACTTCTCTGGCTAGAAACTAGTACTGCAATTGTAAAAAAAAACTTGTATTTTCAAACTCCAATAGTAACTCATGGAAGCTGTTCTTTTCTTCTGGTGTTTTCTGTTGCTCTTTGTCAGGAAGAGCCATCTACTGGATTTAAACGTAACTTCAATGTGTTCTTGCAAAGTCCATAGCAACCAACATTTGTGCGGTTGCTAAGTGTTTTGTAGAAACAGGACAAAAAACAATGGCTGACTTTAACAGTGATTTTCTCAAGATTATGTTTTTCAGTGTGCAGCCTGCACCTCAACTTCAACGTGGATTATCTCAGCTTAGAAATAACATAGAGTGATGAACTTGGTATCAAAATGATCATCATGAAATGCAGATTCAGGATATGTGAATAGCTAGAAAAACTTAATTGCCGACTTTCATATGCAAGCACACATATAATTGAGAACGTTCAGACGTTGTTTTCATAATAAGACTTCACAATGAATCGTTGTCAGTGACTATCATTTCTGTGTACATAGATCGGCTTCCGTAAATCTTCGTTTGCCCAGAATTGTCTGTGTAACTAATGCATCTGTTGTTCCTTAACGAAATGCAGCTGTAACGTTTGTGTAAAACTGTTTGTTTTCTGTTGCAACAGGGTACGGACGAGACGGTACGAGTCGTTTCCATGGATAAGGACTTTCACGTTGACTGCTATCAGTGCGAGGTGATGATTTTTTTATTCGTCATTGTTGGGGGGGGGTGCATTATGCTTACCTGTTTGAAAGACTTAACGTAGCTGGAAAAGAAACTTCTTAGTAATTTAAAGTGCTTACACCATTTGGTAGAATGCTACTGCTTTGCCATCCCAGCGTGCACCACTGATTCAGCATACCAGTGTGCACCATTGATTCACTATCCCAGTGTGCACCATTGATTCACCATCCCAGTGTGCACCATTGAGTCACCATCCCAGTGTGCACCATTGATTCACCTTTCCAGCATGCACCACTGATTCACCTTCCCAGCGTGCACCACTGATTCACCTTCCCAGCATGCACCACTGATTCACCTTCCCAGCATGCACCACTGATTCACCTTCCCAGTGTGCACCATTGATTCACCATACCAGTGTGCACCATTGATTCACCATACCAGTGTGCACCATTGATTCACCTTCCCAGTGTGCACCATTGATTCACCATCCCAGTGTGCACCATTGATTCACCTTTCCAGCATGCACCACTGATTCACCTTCCCAGCGTGCACCACTGATTCACCTTCCCAGCATGCACCACTGATTCACCTTCCCAGCGTGCACTATTGGCTCACAAAAGGCACGTTGTTGATCTTACTGACAATACTGAGCAATTTAAACTTTCGCTTAGATGACAAAGAATGCACTACGAATGCTCTGATTATTGTTGCAGACTTTACTCAATGTTATCTAAACTTTTTTTTCATGACTTACCATCAAAATGGCTGCATCTAACGGTCATCGAACGAGCTTAAATTTACAAGTTTTATACTGCGTTACTGTTAACGCAAGCCCTGTTTGCAATAAGACAACATCTAAGTGATACATGTATAAAATTTCAGAACAAATTTTTTGAGCGTTACTTACGGAGAGCGTTTTCTTTACCTGGGAAATTGCGACTGAAATTGAGATGAATTTTTTTTTTACTATTATTAGTTTTTTACAATTGGGTATCGTTTTATTTACCCCTTTTTTTGGTACCTCAACTTAGCCAGTTTGCAGCAAATTAGTTCTGATTGTTTAATTTATCGAAGGAGGAACCGATCCGTAGCAAACGGAGCAAGTCGACACGAATTCGACGTTTCTCTAACTTTCAACTGAAACGGACGAAAAACTTGCAAAGTCAACAAACTTCTCGCTTTGTGAATTCGGGAAACCAACTGCCACAACCAACGTGGCTGCAGTTGTCAACAGGGATGAGAATTTTCTGCGGATACGCGGAATTCCGAGTTTTTGGAAGACCAGTAGCGCCATTTTTGTAAATCGCGTAAATTCGTTGAGAAAATTTGTACGGACCCGGTACATTATTTCACAAGCTGACCGCTAGTTGGCAAGCCGTCACTTTGTTTACATCATGTACATCAGTGTAACCACGTGTTTATCTCTGTGTATAAAAATATAGAATCAATTGTGCGGAGTTATTTGAGTCAATTGCAGACAGTTTTTATATACTTTTGCATAGGAGCGGCCAGTACTTAGGCGTTTTTGAGACAATTAGGTATCATGTATCCTTGATAGTTGGGTATTTTTAAATTATGCATGAAACAAGGTAATTGATATTTTAAGTCCACTTAGAGGCTCTCTGTGGTCACAAAATTGCAATTTGTTGCTTCACCCCCTTGAACCCCCATGGGGGCTTAGGTGGCCCAAAAACCCCCGGCCTGTTTCAGAGTTTTTTTTGCAATTTGTCGTTCTCATCCCTGGTTGTGGCGCCATCTGTTGCCATTGAAATGATACTTTTGAGTTTTTTGTGTTTCCGTTCATCTTTGGTGTGCGTCGAAACAACTCATCAGCCCGGTTTGTTTACTTGATTTATTGTGCTTATTAGTGCTTCCATCTGGTAATTAGTAACTCCGACTAATTACCCGCATTGTTTACTACCCTACAAACCCTACCTAGTTCCAACAATGAACAATGCGGACAATGTTTCTAATAGGCCATCCATTGTTAGAGAATTTAACATTTAAATGCTGCCTTCTGCTGTGCAGTTTGTCAGTAGGTACCCACTAGCAGACTATCATCTGCTGCCTTGGCAGTGCACCAGGCCAACAGCCAGTAGAGAGATGGCAGATCGAACCATTTTTGACGTAGGGGTGACTTTTGAAAAACAAACTGCGATTTCTTTACCACGAGATTAATTTTTCAAATGAAATTGTTTATTAACCTTTGAAAAGCTTTTTCGGGTCACTAACAAAGACAAAAATAAACAGATTGTTAAGTTTAACAGCACAGAAAAGGGATAATATAGATTATTTTATTCCCCTAAATTGTGTTAATAGTGCCTAGTGCGGTTCTACTTCGGCTGACAAATTGATAAATTCTGCAATGAAGTGATTAAGATGTCTAGTAGATAAAAACTCGGCCAAATGTTTTGTGTGGTGAAAACACCAACTTCCGCAACTCACAGTTCGTGTGTTCGGGGTTTCAAAGTGTAATAAATGAATGCTTGTTGTTAACATAACAGTTCAGTTAGGTGAAATGCATCAGTGGTTGTTCTTATTTCTGAATATAAATGATTACAATTTCTTCACTGCCACTTTAATCTTACAATCAGGAACCTGGCAGGTATAAGCAATAGGGTACCCGAGTCTGATTTTTGCTATACGTGTAAACACTAATGCTTAATCTTAACAATCGGGTACCTGGCAGGTATAAGCAATAGAGCACCCGAGTCTGATCTTTGCTACCCGTGTAAACACTAATGCTTAATCTTAACAATCAGGTACCTGGCTGGTATAAGGAATAGAGCACCCGAGTCTGATCTTTGCTACCCGTGTAAACACTAGCTTAATCTTAACAATCGGGTACCCGGCAGGTATAAGGAATAGAGTACCCGAGTCTGATCTTTGCTACCCGTGTAAACACTAATGCTTAATCTTAACAATCAGGTACCCGGCAGGTATAAGGGAGGGGTATCGGAGTCTGATTTTTGCTACCCGTGTAAACACTAATGCTTATCCCTGCTGACAAGTCAATGTGGTAAAAATGAACTTGGATCTGTTGCATCTGATATCCAAGTGAATAATCATCTTGTTTTCTCTTGTAGGATTGTGGCATGCAGCTCACGGATGAACCCGACAAGCGATGTTACCCCCTGGGTGACCATCTCCTCTGTCACGATTGTCATCTGAGTCGCATCGAGCACAAACGCGGCGGCGGCGGCATGCCGGGCAGAATCAGCAATCTCTGATGGTGATACGCGGCGCGATGTGATCACTTCGGTAGCATGCCTGGCAGAATCAGCAACCTTTGGTGGTGATACGCCGTGTGACGTGTTCACTTTGGTAGTATGCCTAGCAGAATTCGCAATCTCTCCTGGGTGATATGTTACTCGACGTGATCACTTTGATAGCATGCCTGGCGGAATCGGCAATCTCTGATGGTGATACTCGGCGTGATGTGATCACTTCGGTGGCATGCCTGGCAGAATCAGCAACTTTTGATGGTGATACTCGGTGTGACATGATCACTTCGGTGGCATGCCTGGCACAATCCGCAATCTCTCCTGGGTGATATGTTACTCGACGTGATCACTATGATAGTATCTCTGATGGTGATGCGCTGCGCGAGGTGATCACTTCAGTGTTTGTTGTTAGACTTGTTGTATATTTTACTTTATGAAGTTCTTTTGTGACGAGGAAGTCTTAAAGACGTCGTGGTCGGCCATCTTGAGTAGACGAACTGTGCGGCGGGACGTGTCAGAACGTGCGGCTGCTAGGAAACGTGCACAACTGATTTGTGTGTTTGTACTCGCTCTGTGCTAAACTAAACCAGTCATCGTTACCGAAATTAATTTTTTCCCGTATAATTGTTATATAAGCATAGCGTTGAAAGAGCAGCTATTCACCTGTCTGTCGTAAACAATGACCTTTCATTGAGTGCGCTTGTCCGTACCTCATCTGTTACATTTAGAAAAATTTGGCATCACTAAGTAACTGTGTCCAGTGTGGTCAATTTAAAATGTACCGGTCAAATTTTCGCGTAAAAAATTCAGTGACTGTAAGGTGCCTTCAGTTTACTAGCACCGTGAGTGTTCAATGTAACAAATGCAGGTGCAAACTTGTCGTGATCTCCTCTCGGAGTTGATTAAATCAGCCTTTTCACAGTTTCGTTGTGCGCACGCGCAGTTGCTGCAGGTCGAAGGTCAAGTGTACCACAGAAGGGCATCTTAACTGCAACGTCGGCAACCGTCGCGTGACGTGTGTGCAAAACAAAGCCGTCTGCTGCAGCATTTCAGTAACTTCAGTTGGTTTACATGGACTTTACTCAATTATGCATTAGTCTGTGCATAGAGTGATTTACTAGCAGGATCTTGCTTGGGAACAAGAAAAAATGAACTAGGTAAGGTTCTAGCTAGCTGTTAAAACTGTTACTATTACAACAACATGGGCTGCGAGGCGTTGTCAAGTGTTCACAAATGTGTTGTCTGGTACACTTAACCTTTGACCTTTTCACGATCATCATCAATCGCTGGAACTGTGAAAAGGTTTATCGTCCTCTTTCTTTTTCCTCGGCAATGTAGAGCTGTTTGACCTTGAACTACTTATTTTGAGAAAAATATGCATAACTGCGTACTAACTTTTTAACGTAGTGCGTTTGTCGACTGTAGCTCATTGTGCTTGCAGTTTATGCTAAAGTAAAGTCAACCTCGGATATAATGGTCACCTCGGGACCAGAAAAATCGTCCCTTATAGCTGAAGTTGGGTCAGACCGGGGGTGCATCTAGACCTGTACTTTTCTGTACTTTTACCCATATTTTTATGGATTATTGCTACGCATTCAGTGTGAACGGTATGTAGGAAGCTCCTCCAGTAATGCGAGATGTATGTGACCATACATACCGGAAACCGAGCTGTTCGAAGGCCGAGTTTGCGAAAAATTGAGGTTAAAAATCAATGAATTTCGATTTGATAATAGGGTCCCTTATATGCGACGTAATTTACCCGGATTTCTATTACGCGGGACCTGAAGATATCGTCTCTTATAACCAAACGTCCCTTACATACGAAAATTTTTACATAGGAAAAACGTTACGAAAAATCGGGACCGGTGTTGGTGGTCCCTTATGAGCGAGTACCTTATACCCGAGGTTGACTGTATGTTGCGGTCTTTATCGGTTTTTGGTGTCGTGGCTTTCTTAGATCTGTTTATATATAGAGCTATTTTGGCTAGAGTATTTTCAGTATGCTAACAACGCCCTGTTATATTTTTGCTAGCGAACTTGTTTCAGTATACTCCCGTATATTATTATTATATCAATTACACATATCACAAAATCTAATTAGCGATTTTAAGATATACTTGTATAGAAGATTGTGAAAATGTTGACTTTTGTAAGAGACGAAGCAACGGTTACTGACCGGGGATGTGAAATGTACTTACTATATCTAGTCTAATCCGTTTACATATTAATACGTATGTAAATTGTAAATATTTTAATCGCATAGCAGATACTTACAATCATCATACGAATAATTCGAGTAGTATTATTTTTCGCGTACGTTTTTTTAGTAATGACGTCCAGTCTGCCGATGAAATGAATGGTCATCTTTGACCGCAGCGTATCGCTCAAGTTAATAAGGTTGTTTTCTAAGCGTGTCGTTTCTCCGCTGTTAGCTGGCTGAGGTGGTCTGCGATTGCGTTGATTATTTTAGTATCGATTTATTTTAACATACGTGTCTGTAGGTGGTACTGATGTCTGTAGTTTTCTAATGAATGGGGAGGAGACTGGAGCTGAAATTTGTGAAATGTCACTTTGTTGTTTTACATGTTATTTATTCATATGAATTATCCTTGTACGTTTAAAGGAAGACCGGACGATTGTTTAGACTCAATCTCATTTTAATTCACTGTGCAAAATATACATTTTCTTGCCCGTAAAAGTTAGGAATTCTTTTTAATATTCGAATCATCACCTTGGAAAGTTAATTAACGGTAACCGAACACAGTCATCGCTTACGTCACAAACTAACCACTGTTTGTGCGATGGTGGGCATCTTACCTGCGCGTCAAGCACGTTTGCGTAAGCGAAGATTGTTATGTAACACCGATGTGATGTCATGAAAATGAGCTCTACTTCACAGACGAACACTGCAGTTCGCGATCACGCTTATCACGGTACCGCGCCTGTTTCTCGGCCACTTGAATGTGACAAAAAGGCGCCGCTGCCAATCTTAGTAGATTCACTGAGCCACGCGTAGTTTCGAAAGTTTAACGAAATTTGAGTATCCGATGTAATTATTATTTAATCTAAGCTTTGATTTTAAAAAAACCGGCTGTAGTTTTCAATATTTTAGAGCATACTTTATTTTGAACTAATGTTTACACAATCGTCCGCTTTTCCTTTAACGAATAATGTTTATGTAATATTCGCCGTGATTTTAAAATATTAGCATTGTCGTCGATGAATCATGAAGTATAACCAGCAGACATAATCTTGTATTATCATATGTTGTAAGCATACTGCTTAATCATTGGTGTTCAGTAATCGTAGAGTAACTGTGATGACACATGTTGTCGTCGTGCTCGTTAGTTTGGCGACGGCGATGGCCAGTATTAAGACTCTGACTTCCTTGTGGCCGTTGGTTGCGAACGTTGTAATCGTCCAACTCTTGCTCATTTGAGAATCTTTTCTTGAAATTCGTGAAAGATCGTGCTCGAATCTGTAATAAGACTATTGTATGGTATGTGTTCTAGGCCTTTTCACAGTTTCGTTGTGCGCACGCGCAGTTGCTGTAGGTCGAAGGTTAAGTGTACCACAGCAACGCGTCTTAACTACAACCGTCACATGACGCACGCGCAGTTGCTGTAGGTCAAAGGTTAAGTGTACCACAGCAACGCGTCTTAACTACAACCGTCACATGACGCACGAGCAGTTGCTGTAGGTCAAAGGTTAAGTGTACCACAGCAACATGTCTTAACTACAACCGTCACATGACGCACGAGCAGTTGCTGTAGGTCGAAGGTTAAGTGTACCACAGCAACACGCCTTAACTACAGCGTGGTGTGCGGGTAAAGCAAAGCCATCTGTCGCATCGGTTCAGTAACTTCTGTTGTTTTACGCGGACTTTACTTGATTATGCATAAGTCTGTCGCACAAATTCGGGTAACTTCGGTTGTTTTACTTGGACTTTACTTAATTATGCATTAGTCTGCGTGTAGAGTGATTTACTAGCAGAATCTTGCTTTGGAACAAGAAACAATGAACTAGGTAAGATTCCAGCTACCTGTTAAAACTGTTACTATTACAACAGCATGGGCTGCAGGGCGTTGTCAGGTGTACACAAATGAACTAGGTAAGGTTCTAGCTAGCTGTTAAAACTGTTACTATTACAACAGCTTGGGCTGCGAGGCGTTGTCAAGTGTACACAAATGCGTTGTCTGGTACACTTGACCTTTGACCTTTTCCTGATCATCACAAATCGCTGGAATTGTGAAAAGGCTCATTACATTGGGTTTGTTCATTGTTAGAAATCTGTCTACGGTACGACACAGTGGATACAAGTCTTCCTAGAGGTTATTTTGGGGAAATGTTGATTGTTTTGTAGAACTAAACTTATGCCAATTCTTAGGAAACTAAATTGGAGTGTGTGCCAAGCGCATGCCTTGTTAAATTTCTTGCTTAAATTGCACAAATTGTTTTTTGAGGTTTATATGTTTGTTAATTTTCTTGCTGATCACTGCAGTAATATATATTTCACTTAACGACGCACGGTTTCACTTAACGACGCACTGTTTTGTTTTAACAACGATTTTGCATTAGTCTGCCTCTTGAGTAACTTTCTGACTATTACATGGGTGAGCGCTCAGAGTTTTAGCTAAATGTTGCAACATTTTGGTTGTTATTGCTGTACAGGCTACAGCCGAGTTCACACGTACGTTTGAGATGCAAATGAACTTTTGCTCCGCGTAATGTGAAATTATAAATGATTAAAAAAGTTTAAATTCAGATTAAAAAAATTAAAATTGCAGGCGATTAAATTGCATGCATTTCTTGATGCGCGTGAACCGATTTCATGGAACTGGAGAGATTCGAGGGGTGTGCCTGACCTCGTGCCACCCCCACCCCTCGGTCATTTTCCGCCTTTGCTCACGACTGAAGTGCGGAAAGATGACTGTAAGCGTCTGTGCTGGTTTTATAAGATTTCACGGTTTCTTTGTGCGCACGTACATTTGCTGTAGGTCAAAGGTTAAGTGTACCACAGCAACGCGTGTTTACTGCAACCGTCACGTGAGTGGGTAAAGCAAAGCTGTCTGCCCCGTCAGTTCGGTAACTTCACTTGTTTTGCGTGGACTTTATTATGCATTAGTCAATGCAAAGAGTGATTTACTAGCTGGATCTTGCTTGGGAACAAGGAAAAATGACCTATGTAAGGTTCTAGCTAGCTGTTAAAACTGTTACTGTTACAATAGCATGGGCTGTGAGGCGTTGTCAAGTGTACGCAAATGCCTTATCTGGTACAGTTAACCTTTGACCTTTTCACGATCATCACCAATCGCTGGTACTGTGAAAATGCATATTAACCCTTTTAGTCGTTATCGTCTAAGATTACCCATATTGTTTGTCACTGCCTCATACGTTACAGGCAGAGAATTTACCTGGAAAAAATGTGTTGGACGAAATAACTTACATGATTTAATTTCGAAAGTTAAAATAATTTTTTTACTGCTATACGTATAAATTAAGTACTAATTAGGCGGCCAAATGTATGAAAAACTTATTGCAATGTACGAAATGTTGTGAGTAAATTTAAGCCTATGAACTGATTGGCCAGTAATTTTAACCTTGTGAACTGATTGGCCAGTAATTTTAACCTTGTGAACTGATTGGCCAGTAATTTTAACCTTGTGAATTGTTTGGCCAGTAATTTAACCTTGTGAACTGATTGGCCAGCAATTTTAACCTTGCGAGCTGATTGGCCAGCAATTTTAACCTTGCGAGCTGATTGGCCAGTAATTTTAACCTTGTGAACTGATTGGCCAGTAATTTTAACCTTGTGAACTGATTGGCCAGTCATTTTAACCTTGTGAGCTGATTGGCCTGCAATTTTAACCTTGTGAACTGATTGGCCAGTAAGTTTAACCTTGTGAACCGATTGGCCAGTAAGTTTAACCTTGTGAGCTGATTGGCCTGCAATTTTAACCTTGCGAGCTGATTGGCCAGTAAGTTTAACCTTGTGAGCTGATTGGCCAGTAATTTTAACCTTGTGAGCTGATTGGCCAGTGTAGAAAATAATGTTGATTGTATTACACCTGTTATTTGAGATGTAAATAGAAACTGTGAATCATGTTAAGACTTTGGACTTGCAGTATAAATAAACCTGCTTCTGTTATCCGGAAATATGACGCGTTTTTAATTATTTTTAATCTCTTATATTAATATTCTTGGTATATTTATATATATATATATATAAGATTCGAGGCTACAGCCCGGACGACGGCACCATTTGCCTGTGATCTATATATCAAACGAAAGGTCTCGATCTAGTGTCGTCTCATTGAGGGTTTATTTTTCGAATCGGGCCCACCGCGAGGAAGGGGGGGGCGAAAAACCTCCAAAAATGGTCATTTTTCGGCCGTTTTTTTTGCAAAACTTATACCTCTTATTTCTGAAGAACTGGAATTGGCCGAGGGTCTTAATTATTTTTGAGAATGAAATTTAATAATATATAAAAAAGTTTCGTACAAGTTTTTAAACCAAATTTGACTACAAAGTCTGGATTCGAACCAGTAACCCCAACACAATCCACAAATCTCTCTATTTTACACATCCCGGAATGAATGCGTCAATTTCATGTTTGCTAATGATCAGCGGCATTACGACCCTTTTGGGGCCTCTGGGGCATGGGGGCTCCCTCAATTGGAGGCCACGCCCCTCTTGAATATTTTTCACTCGTGATATAATTTAGTTTACCCTTATATGGTTTGAAGTGGGTCTTATTGCTAGGAGTAACTATCCTGCTTCTTTAAAGGAAAACCGAACGATTGTGTAACACGAGTTCAGAATAAAGAATGTTCTAAAATATTGAAAACTACAATACCTTATTTTAAATCAAAGCTCAGATTAATTAATAATTACCTCGAACACTCAAATTTCGTTAAGCTTTCAAAGCCACGTCTAGCTCAGTGAATTTACTGAAATTGGCACTGGCGCCTTTTTGTCACATTCGCGTGGCCGATAAATAGAAGGCGGTACCGTGATAACCATGATCACGAACTGCAGTGTTAGTTTCTGACGTCATATGACGTAGAGCCCATTTTCGTGGCATCACGTGTTTAAGCAGTACTATCACTTACGCAAATGTGCTTGACGTGCAAAGGAAGCGCAAACTGTAGTTAGTTTCTGACGTAAGCAATAGCTGTGTTCGGTTGCTATTAATTAACTTTCTAAGTTAATTATTCAAATATAAGAAACAATTGCTAACTCTTATAGGCAAGAAAATGTATATTTTGAACAGTAAATTAAAATGATATTGAGTCTAAACAATCATCCGGTCTTCCTTGAAAGGCTTACACTCATTTTTCAAAATATTGTGCTAGGTGGCAGCACATGCCTCTATATTTGAAAATCTTTTAGCAAGATTCCCCAAGCTTGAGGTTCTCTAGGCTCCAGCCTATATATATATAACAATAATAATCTTTATTTGCCATTAAAATACATTCATAATCACTGATAAAAACTTTACAGAGATGATCAATCAGTGTTAGTTAATAAAAACTTGCACTGCTAAAGGCAAATGCGTCAGTGCAATCTAAACTACTGTGCAGTAATGGAAAGTAACGACGAATAAAATCAAACATATTTACAACTATGCACAAAAAAATGAAAAAATTATGATTTAATTAATATGGCCGTGGATATATGAATTCTGAATTAGTGTGTATGTTGTCGTGCTGGTGTGATGGTATTTCATATCTGGTTAATATTAGTGATTTTAATTTTGTCTTAAATGCTGATAGGGACTTGATTTGTTTAGCTCAGTGGTGTGCAAATTGCGGCCCGCGAAGAGATTTGTCAACCTAATGAAAGTACGGCCTGGGCGATTAATTGAGTGTATCCAGCTGATGTCCGTGCCATGATCCCAAACATAGTGCGGGTAGTTTTTTCTACTAGATCGGATGCCATTAACCCTTACAAGACGGTTGTAGCTTAATATCGCTGTACTACACAGACTGTGTGATACACATTACTAATATGCATTGTAATGAAATTACCACTATCTGTCCTGAAAGTAGAAATATATGGTTTGTAATATAGATTTTAATAACTTCTAAAATAGTTTCTTGAGTGTAGTACTAATGATGTACGCATGTCGGATGCAAAAAAATTGTTATTAGGCCTTTCTGTACTTGGCTCCTTGATCAAACTGCATGTGGCCCGCAGGAATAGTGGGAAAGTTTAATGTGGCCCGGCTAGTCAGATAATTTGCACACCCCTGGTTTAGCCTGTACTAGCTTATATGATAATAAGACTGTACAATGCGCGAGACCCTGGAATTTTGTTTTGCCATTTTCGCTCAGGTGTTTTGTATAATACCGTCCGTTTAAAAATACCGATTTTCAAGATAACTGTGGCCTGCTTAATATTGTACGTGAGCTTAGTAGCCTAGCCCTTCCAATTTTCCAGATAATAGGTCGTTTCAGTAGGATTAGCGCATGTCTGGCGACGGTGCACATTTTAGCTAAATGGATTTTCGTGGGACCCGACAGGGGTTTGGAATTTGCAAAACTGGTCTTCCTTGACGCTCGAGAGCAGGTTCACTATTTTAAGAAAAGCTTTTGTGATTAACCTAAAAAACAAACCGAAAATATAATTTTATTCAGGTTTGTTGTTAAATCAAAACCGGATCCAATCTTAAGCTGCAGGTCAAAACAATCTACTCTTTTAAATATTTAAAGGAAACTTACTATTTTTTCAAAAATGACTTACGTGAAAGAATTATTACCACACAAACACAATTTCACGTTCACGCCACAAGTTTTTCGCTGTTACAAGCATTTCCCCATTCGCTTGTTAGACGGTCATTGCACAAAAACTGTATCAGTTCAGATGTGTTAGTTTGTGACGAACTACACACGTTCGACAGCTCATGCGTGAGCATAACGGTAAATTTGAAATTTGAATTTTTAACTTAAAACTTGCCTAGTTTTAGTACGACACACTGAATATCTACTGCACTTCAATTTTCACTTTCGTATCGTGGGCGTATTTTCAACACGCTCTTGGGGCATTTCTACTGTTGAAAATTATGCTAGTTTGTGATGTCATCAATAGTTGAACTCGCCTGCCATTAATTGAGTTTTTAATCTATTATTTAATTATCAGAAACGCTTTTGCAGTACTAATTGTGTTACAATGTTTACTTTACCTGACTTGAAAATGGAGTAGTGTATGAAAAATCATCTTGTCATCCCTTAATGATGTTTGTGCTTTCCGAAAGCCCTCAAGCTCCATTACTAATGCATAATTAAGTAAAGTTCACGTAAAACAACCGAAGTTACTGAACAGATGGAGCACACGGCTTTGCTTTACCCAAATGTCAGGTGGCGGTTGTAGTTAAGACGCGTTCACCTACTCCTGAACAAGCCAAGCATGTAAGAAATGTCAGGTTGCTAGTTGTGGCAAGACAGGAATCGAGCGAGTTATCAAGGAAAATCTTCCGAAAGAACTGTCTCGGTCACATTCAGACACGTCTACGTTTTTTCTCAATAAAACAATAAAATCCCCCCCTCTCGGGGCTTCAGTATGTCAGATGAATCTGGCGAGTAGCAGGTTTCTCATCAATCACGCATCCATTTACTGATCAGGCTGGGCAATGCTTAACTTCTTAGCCAAACGAACACTGTTGCTACCCAGATATTGCTCCCAGCCTCATCAAAAGCTTGATCACACAAATCTGTGATTATCTTATGGTACAGTGCCTCAGAGCACAGACATTTTACTTTTGTATATAAATAAATAAAAACGTGAACGTGCATTTTATTATAGTACGTAATAATTCTTAACATTAGCATCACCGGGTGTAACAATGTTGTACATTTAAGCTGTAAAAATTATATCAAAACATAGCTATGTACAAAAAGAGAAATTAGAGAAATTTTAATTGCTCTTGAAGATCCAGGACAATGGAACATCCAGGACAATGAGAGATCCAGGAAAATGGGAGAACAAGGACAATGGGAGATCCAGGACAATGGGGCATCCAGGGCAATAGAAAATCCAGGACAATGGAAGATCCAGGGCAATGGGAGATCCAGGACAAAAAATGATTCAGGACAAGGGAAGATCCAGGACAATCAACACAAGTCACAAGCTCAATTAGTCCACTATATGCTACATGACACACGATACCGTTTACTATATTATATGTACAACAAAAATTCATTTTGGGGGTCAAATGGTGAAATAGGACCATGGCTGAAGGTATTAAGGAGGGGGCGTTAAAATAATTCTTCTTGGGGCGGCTCAATACATGTATGAACATAATTATTAAGCTTTTACAGACTAAAGATTATTGAAACGCAGGAATATAAAACAAGGGGACTACTTTAAAACTTACTATTACATTTAGTTTACGAAAAACTATCCAATTTTAGTTATCCAGCATAGCAGAGCGAATAAAAACGTTTAACAATACTATTCAGTCCCCTGTTTCTCTGCTCTTCTCTTCCTCCTCTTCCATTCTTTATTTTCTTTTTCTTTTTTTCAATTTTTCACACCCTGCCTCTCTCTCTCTCTCTCTCTCTCTCTCTCTCTCTCTCTCTCTCTCTCTTCACTCTTCCACTCACTAACTCTACTGACTCTCTCTCTCTCTCTCTCTCTCTCTCTCTCTCTCTCTCTCTCTCTCTCTCTCTCTCTCTCTCTCTCTCTCTGTCTCTCTCTCTGTCTCTCTCTCTCTTCACTCTTCCACTCACTAACTCTACTGACTCTCTCTCTCTCTCTCTCTCTCTCTTCACTCTCCACTCACTAACTCTCTCTCTCTCTCTCTCTCTCTCTCTCTCTCTCTCTCTCTCTCTCTCTCTCTCTTCCCACTCAATAACTCTACTAACTCTCTCACTCTCTTTTTCCTTTTTCACAAACTTCGAAGTTTATTTAAAGTAACAATAGATCATTCTGCTTCCCTGAATCTAATACGTTCGTAGAGCCCGTTTTCGCAATTCTACTGCTCTACAACACAATCCCTCCATACTATGCAGACTAGAGTTTCTATTAAATAAGTCAAAACGAAGGGTAAACAATCTTGCACTAAAAATACCCGTCGCACGTTGGGCAAAATGTCTACAACAACTTGTCCTGTATGACACAGATCTTTGCTCGTGTGCGCTTTCGTAGAAGCAGTTTTTCCAACTCTGCTGTACACAGATACGCACAATGGTGTATGATTCTTATTCACGTACAGTACTTCTACATTGTTTCGAAGATATAACTCACATTTTCATCTCACAACTGTGGCACTCTAGCAGTCTCACAAAATTTGTACCATTTCTACAAGGAATTTTCGAAAAAATACCGGTTCTGTGATGTTTCTTTTTCGAGAAATAAAGCAAATCGTTTGCTTTTGCACGCAAAGTTTTCTCTGTACTGTACTTGTTCGTGAAATGTTTTTTTTGCAAAATTAAAATCTGCGAAAACCAAGTCTATCACTTGAACACGAAAATCCATGTTTACAACGAGCTGTATGGAGGATGTGTCTAATAGTTAAGCCATTAGACTTCTAATTCAAATGTCTCAAGTTCAAAACCAAGTCGCAGTACTGATTTTTTCACATTTTCTTCTTTCAAACAACTCTCAAGTTTCTGAAGTTTCATAAAATGTTCGTGCAGTTCATCATTAGCTGATTATAATCACCTCAGAAAGCATTAAATTAACAAAATCCTCATAATATAATATATACACCGTGACAGGTCTTGTTGCTCATAATTAAAGATGCAGTTTTTCTCTTAAGTTACTCATAATTAAAGACGCAGTTTTTCTCTTAAGTTACTCATAATTAAAGGCGCAGTTTTTCCCTTAAGTTACTCCTAATTAGACAAAGTTTTTCTCTTGAGTTACTCATAACTGAAGACACAGTTCTGTCTTGAGTTATTCATAATTAAATACACAAGTTTTTTCTTGAGTTACTCATAATTAAAGACACAGTTTTCTCTTGAGTTACTCATAATTATAGACACAGTTTTCTCTTGAGTTACTCATAATTATAGACACAGTTTTCTCTTGAGTTACTCGTAATTAAAGACACAGTTTTTCTCACACATTGTGTGAATTAAGGCCTCTATTCCGGCTTCTTCAAACACATAATTATATCTACACACAAACAACAAATTCTACTCGCTCTAATTGTGCTGTACAATTACTCGCATAGACTAATTACAAAAGTAAAAAAACCTTTTTTCGTGTTATTACAGTTATTACAACGTTATTACACGAACATTACAACAAAACTATAGAAAAGAATCCAAGAAATGTTCTTTCTGTCTAATCCATTTTCAGAACTAAATCTATGCTTTGTCTGTTTCTTCTTCTGCCATAATGCAAAGCCCTGTCGCGAATCAGCTGAATATTCGCGAGAAATGTAGGGAACAACAATTTTCTTCTTTTTTTCGTTAATGTGGAATTATTTGGCAACTAGGCGTAAGAGTTGGGACTACTTTTTAGCAGACGGAAAGAAATGTGTGTGTTAAATTTTGTGTTAAATTTTTTACGGTTTGATATTATTTTGTATTTTTATGAGTTTTAATAAAAGAATTTAGAGTTCTGATTAATCCATGTGTCTGATGCATCTGTTTTTGCCTGCCTGCGTTTGTTGTCTGCAGCTTTTGTTTGAAACAAGCGCTTACTTGGATATCAGAGGGGGACGCCCATTTCCCCCCTCGCAAAAGTAAAGTTTTTTGTTAAATTAAATCATCGATTACCAATCGTAGAAGTGCTACTCGGAACGTAAAAGGAGGGCATTTTCTATAAGCTCATCGTAGACATTGCAGTTCAACTGGTAAATTGTAATTTCACTCAATTGTCTTTATGAAATTATTGTCAAATTTCTCAACAGTGAAATCGGAACCACGTGATTTCATTGGTGAAAAGATTGTTAGCTAAACTTTTTCAGTAGAAACGGCTGGATGTGAAAAGTTGTTTAACGAAGGTTTCTCGTCTTGCCTTTTCTCTGCTGTCATCTCTGAATCCATGGCGTAGTTTATGTACGATTCTTGAGTAATTTGTCGTTGCGGCTTTGGATTCTTTTTCTTATTCTTCTTTTCCTTCTTCTCCTCCTTTGTCTCTTCACTAACATCGACGGACTTCTTGTCTTTCTTACAGCAGCCCACGATCAGGCGTACGATGAAGATGAACAGCAATGGCAACGGGCAGAAGATGGTCACGATGACGGGTATCACTGCGGCCAGATCCGCATCCGGTTGCGGAAAAGTGTTATGCAGCAGCACCAGCGCGATGCCGCCATTTTGAAAACCCGTTTCTATGGCGATGGTCTTCACCCTCGTCCACGGCCGGCGGGTAATCAGGGCGACCACCCCTCCCATGATGAAGCCAGACCAGGGAAGAACGAAGCCAGCCACCACAATGAGGGGGGTCAGCACCGAAAACACGTACCAGTTGGAATATATTCCTGTTGTGATGAGTAATAAAACCATGATGGCGCACACTGGTTTGAGAATTTTTAAAATAAATTGAGCCCAATTTGGCCGGAAAATTCGAATGGCCAAACCGATGGCCACTGGCCCTATCATCTGTACCAAGCTGATCACAATTTTGCTGTAAGGAATCGACAGACCTGTGCCTTCCTCTATAAAGAATTGTCCCAGTTGTGTGAGCCACAAGGGCATCGTACCTGAAAAATTCAAAATCAATCAATCAATTTATTTCACTCCAGCAATACATATACAATACATCAACATACATATTCCTGAAACAAAAAGAAACAGTATAGGTAAAACAAACGTTGATGAAGTCAAAATAACCAAATAAAAGAATTGCTGTATGACACCATGAAAGCTTGGCTTGTTAGGGTGGCACAAATGAGTGAATGAAAGAATGGTTAGGGTTAGTAGACATGATGGAATGGAAAAAATAGTAAGATTAGGGATAGGAAGAAGGAAGGGGGGAGGATGAGTGAATGAAAGAATGGTTAGGGTTAGTAGACATGATGGAATGGAAAAAAATAGTAAGATTAGGGATAGGAAGAAGGAAGGGAGCGGAGAATGAGTGAATAAAACAATGGTTAGGGTTAGAGAGAGGAGAGAGAGAGAAAGAGAGAGAGAGAGAAAGAGAGAGAGAGAGAGAGAAAGCGAGAGAGGGAGAGAGAGAGAGAGACAGAGAGAGAGAGAGAGAGAGAGAGAGATACCTGCGCAGAGGCGGCTCGTAGCTAAAATTAACGGGGTGTTGCTTCAGAAAAAATTTAGCCATTGTTATAATACTTTGCGAACCGCGGGAAATATATGTAGTTTTAATGTTGTTCTTTGTAATTGTTATTTTTAAACGAACAAACATAGAAAATTTATAAACGAACTTGATAAAATCCTAGACAAAAATATTTTTGCTTACTAATGGCCTAAAGTTGTCGCAATTCAAGCTTGCTCCATTCACGTTAAACACGTGACAATTGACAACAAACTGTGTGAGCGACAGGACTTTCTCTACCTGCGCTCAGACAATGCGCATTCCCGCATGCGCACAACAGCCAAACACCACGTTGCTTGGGCTGTGAAGCAAACAGTACTGCTCTCGCGTGCTCTGGTTCCGTACAAGAATAAAGACAGAACTAAAGAAAAAAGAGTTACTGTATTGAATATTATCGATAATACTGAGTGAAAAAAGGAGGTACTGCAGTTCCACAGTATCTATACACGAGCCGCCACTCTTCCTGCGTCCAACAATCGTGATAATGGACTAACCTAAAGTGAGGATCGTGTTAATTAAGGTCATCGTGATGCTAAGCGTGATGTCACCATCCATGAGGAATGTCCAAACGTTGCTGGCTCCCCCTCCTGGACTGCTACCCATCGTCAATAGACCCAGCCTCAAAGCGTTGTCCAGGGGAATGAAATATGCCAGGCAAAATGCGAGCTGAAAAAGATATTTTGATTCTGAATAAAACTAAAAATATTCCTTATTTTAGTCCCCTGTAGTGGTTGTAGCTAATGTAGAGTATTTTTTCAATTTTTATTTTAATTTTGATTCAACACACGTAGCACTATGTTACAGATACCAACAATGTACATAAGAGCTATTAGTAAAACAACTAAAATACGTATTAAAAATACCTAAGCTAAAAATTTGCACAATTTGAAATTTGCAGGAAACCGATTATTAAACTAACTAATACATTTGCAGAATGGGGTGAAATAACTAGTGGAGTACCGCAAGGATCAATTCTTGGTCCTCTACTGTTCATAGCGCAAACAATATTTCAACGGTAATGAATGATAAATGCCAAATTATTCAACCCATAGACGATGCAATCATTTCACACCATAATGAGAACCAGCTTAGCCATTAATACTGTAATAGGAAGAGTAGAAGAAATAAGCTTTATCTCTTATTTGCGTGGAATGTTCCTTTGTGACGTCATCGGTAGTTGGACTCCCCCGCCATTAACTAAGTTTTTAATCTATTAATTATCGGGAACGATTTTGCACTATTGTTGGCATCCTTCTGTCTCGGAAGACAATGGAGTGTGCGCCAAGAGAGTCAGTTATTGATCACATTGATGGAGCTGCAGCATCGACTGTGGCTGAGCAATCCGATCCACGAACCACTGGAGTGGCCTCTCCACGGCGCACGCCTGGGCAAGGTGTATGGAGATCCTGAGTTGCCCAGACAACAGGAACCCCCTCTCTTCCTCCCCGGTGTAGTTCAAAGGAAAGCAGAGCGATACGTTTGGCACCAGGTTGGCTGCAGGAGCTGCCGGAGTCAGTGAGCATGCTGCAATGGTCCGCCTTCGGGGCTCATTGGATGATGATGATGATGATGATGATCTGGCATAGAGAGGTGAGCAGAATCATGTCCCTGGACGTATGATTCATTGGATGATGATGATGATGATGATGATCTGGCATAGAGAGGTGAACAGAATCATGCCCCTGGACGTGTGATTCATTGGATGATGATGATGATGATGATCTGGCATAGAGAGGTGAACAGAATCATGTCCCTGGACGTATGATTCATTGGATGATGATGATGATGATGATCTGGCATAGAGAGGTGAACAGAATCATGTCCCTGGACGTGTGATTCATTGGATGATGATGATGATGATGATGATGATGACCTGGCATAGAGAGGTGAGCAGAATCATGTCCCTGGACGTGTGATTCATTGGATGATGATGATGATGATGATGATCTGGCATAGAGAGGTGAGCAGAATCATGTCCCTGGACGTGTGATTCATTGGATGATGATGATGATGATGATCTGGCATAGAGAGCTGAGCAGAATCATGTCCCTGGACGTGTGATTCATTGAAAAAGAAGAAGAAAGGAACTGTATATTGTTGAAATATTCCACAAAACTCGTGCGCATAACAACAGCACGATGCGAGCGATCATAACAGAAGTAGAACTCGCTCAGCGAAGCATGAAGGTGAGAGAAGTATTACGTGGAAGATTAAACAATTTAAATATGATGCATGAATTGATTTGAAATGTAAACAACTTTGCAGCAAAAACTGAAATGCTGCCTGATTTTCTGCTGGAAGTAAAACGTTTGATAAAACTCTGAGTAGTGAAGAGGAGGCAGCATCTTCATCATGTATTATATGCTGATGATGTTTGTCTCATAGCTTTTTCATAGCTGCCTGACAAAATATATATGTATGTGGCGTATATTTCATACTAAAAACCATGACCTCGCTGACTTATTGTTTATGTGACCTCGCTGACGAATCATTTACATGACCTCGCTGACTTATCATTTACGTGACCTCGCTGACCTATCATTTACGTGACCTCGCTGACTTATCATTTATGTGACCTCGCTGACCTATCATTTACTTGACCTCGCTGACCTATCATTTACATGACTTCGCTGACCTATCATTTACATGACCTCGCTGACTTATCATTTACTTGACCTCGCTGACTTATCATTTACTTGACCTCGCTGACCTATCATTTACTTGACCTCGCTGACCTATCATTTACTTGACCTCGCTGACCTATCATTTACATGACTTCGCTGACCTATCATT
>JAQGDQ010000860.1:0-28304 GCA_030141605.1 Tubiluchus corallicola
CGTTTGTTCCGCATGCTGTTTGGTCAAAATTTCGAAAAAATCGCGAGTTGGGTCCGGGAAAAAAATAATTGCAGAAATTAATAAACATTGAATGAGGGATGAGAATTTTCCGCGGAATTCTGAGTTTTTGGAAGACCAGTAGTACCATTTTTGTAAATCGTTTAAATTCGTTGAGAAAATTTTTACGGACCCAGTTCATTATTTCACAAACTGACCGCTAGTTGGCAGGCCGTCACTTTGTTTACGTCACGTACATCAGTGTAAACACGTGTATATCTCTATGTATAAAAATATAGAATCAATTGTGCGGAGTTATTTGAGTCAATTGCAGACAGTTTTTATATACTTTTGCATAGGAGCGGCCAGTACTTAGGCGTTTTTGAGACAATTAGGTATCGTGTATCCTTGATAGTTGGGTATTTTAAATTATGCATGAAACAAGGTAATTGATATTTTAAGTCCACTTAGAGGCTCTCAACGGCCTACATGGCCCCCAAACCCCACGGCCTGTTTCAGAGTTTTTTGCATTTTGTCATTCTCATCCCTGTTACTGGATAATTGTCTGTATTTTACTGATATTATAGTAAGATGCTGTGCAGAAATTAATAAACCTTGAGGAGTACCGACGAGTTAATTAGATGTTCTATTTTTGGCAATTTTTGCTTAGAAAACTGCTGACGCAAAGCCATTGTTGTGATGTCATCCATTATACTCTGTCTATAATCTTATAACTTTAATTCAGTAAAAGCTGCTACTGGCTTTGCGTTGTAAATGAGGACTATGTAGGATGTTCGTGCATCATTGATTATATGTGTATTTATATGCAAAATTTTTTGCGGGGCCTTTGCTAGTCTTACTATAACATCAGTAAACATGCAGATAATTATCCAGTAAAGAAATACAAATGCAAATACAATATGTGCGCTTACATGGAAAATCGTCCATAAAACTGCAAATTTAAGCATTTCTCAGTTATTTACATATCTTGCAGATCATTTTGACACCTAGCTCATCGCTCTATGTTATTTGTGCTCAAAAAATAAAAAAATTCGACATTTTACCAAATTTTTGGCATTCTACTTTGAAGCATCATAACTTAGTTTCAACAATGCCGACTTATGTACGGTTTCGGTTTGCAAGTACACAAATGATTTTTGGTCTGGTATTGTGCCAGATCATCCCAGATGTACAGCGAAGATGTCCGGACATTTGAGTAGCAGCAGCTACAACGCATGCTTTACTTTCTTATTTGTATGCTAGTCAAATGAAATATTATTATATAACAAGCAGCACGGGTTATCCCTTTAGTCCATACGGTCATTAAAAAAATGACATTCAAAACTCTGAAACAGGCCGTGGGGTTTGGCGGCCACGTAGGCCGTTGAGAGCCTCTAAGTGGACTTAAAATATCAATTACCTTGTTTCATGCATAATTTAAAATACCCAACTATCAAGGATACACGATACCTAATTGTCTCAAAAACGCCTAAGTACTGGCCGCTCCTATGCAAAAGTATATAAAAACTGTCTGCAATTGACTCAAATAACTCCGCACAATTGATTCTATATTTTTATACATAGAGATATACACGTGTTTACACTGATGTACGTGACGTAAACAAAGTGACGGCCTGCCAACTAGCGGTCAGTTTGTGAAATAATGAACTGGGTCCGTAAAAATTTTCTCAACGAATTTAAACGATTTACAAAAATGGTACTACTGGTCTTCCAAAAACTCAGAATTCCGCGGAAAATTCTCATCCCTCATTCAATGTTTATTAATTTCTGCAATTATTTTTTTCCCGGACCCAACTCGCGATTTTTTCGAAATTTTGACCAAACAGCATGCGGAAAAAACGTTCTAGCGGCACCTGGTGGGACTCTCGTAAGGAGATATATATAGCTCTTCAGAAAGAGGAAGAACGGGGCTACACGATGGTGTAGGCTATATGTTAGGACACGTCCATCGAGAGGAGTGACGACGAGTTAATTAGATGTTCAATTTTTGGCAATTTTCGCTTAGAAAACTGCTGACGCATTCCATTGTTCTGACGTCATCCATTGTACTCTGTCTATAACTTTAATTCAGTAAAAGCTGCTAACTGGCTTTGCATTATAAGTGAGGACTGTGTAGGATGTTCGCGTATTATTGATTATAAGTGTATTTATATGCAAAATTTTTTGCGGGGTCTTTGCTAGTCTTACTATAACATCAGTAAAACACAGATAATTATCCAGTAAAGAAAATACAAATGCAAATACAATATGTGCGCTTACATGGAAAAATCGTCCATAAAACTGCAATTAAGCATTTCTAGTTATTTACATATCTTGCAGATCATTTTGACACCTAGCTCATCGCTCTATGTTATTTGTAAACAAAAAAATAAAAAAATTGACATTTTACCAAATTTTTGGTGCATTCTACTTTGAAGCATCATAACTTAGTTTCAACAATGCCGACTTATGTACGGTTTCGGTTTGCAAGTACACAAATGATTTTTTGGTCTGGTATTGTGCCAGATCATCCCAGATGTACAGCGAAGATGTCCGGACATTTGAGTAGCAGCAGCTACAACGCATGCTTCTTACTTTCTTATTTGTATGCTAGTCAAATGAAATATTATTATATAACAAGCAGCACGGGTTATCCCTAGTCCATACGGTCATTAAAAAAATGACATTCAAAACACTGAACTTTGTCTACACATCGACATTTACTTTGCTTATGAAAATGAAGCGTCTGTATGAATATTTAGACATTGATGTGGACATTGAATGAAACGTTGTCTACCTTGAAATGAAAAGATCTAGACTATAAAGCGGTATAAAAGTTAATTTTCTCAATAGCAGTTAAAATTCGACATAATTATTTTTACATTTCATTGCAACTGAGAAGGACCAGCATTGGTCACTTGGTCAGCTGCCCCTTATTAAAAATACAAGTTTACTTACAGGCTCATGACATTTTTTAGGTGTATGTATATATATATATCATCTTTCAGCTCATGAATTCAGAATTACATGGCACACATAAAATATTAAAAGAAACCACAAAAGTCATTTACAATAGAAACATGTACAGTCTAGAGAAGACGCTTGCAAAATCATACCTAATTATTATTTCATTTATAATGCAGTCGACATCATGTGATTCAAGTGACTTGCTTTATTTGAAAATAATTTGATTAATTTTTTCTTACAGAAAAAAACTTCGAAGTTTTTTTCATCAAAAATGGATCGAGCTGTAATTCCTGCTGAAGTAAAAACTGAACTTGGTCATTCATATGATTCCATGAGGAATTGCATTAATGATGAAACAATAGATGATGATGATGATGATGATGATGTGCAAATTGACAATGCTGAAGTAAAAACAGAAAGTGATGTTGAAGCAATAGATGATGATGATGTGCAAATTGACAAAGTTCAAGCAAAAACAGAAAGTGATGTTGAAGCAATAGATGATGATGATGTGCAAATTGACAAAGTTCAAGCAAAAACAGAAAGCGATGTTGAAGCAGTTAATGCAGAAAACAACAGCAAATACAAAACAGCAGATTGTGATTTCCAAATGTGTGAAATGCTTATAAAAACCGGACATGATGGCCTTGCAGGTAATGTGATGGAAAACAAGGACATCCGTAAAATATCACATGTGAGTGACAGACATAACCCTTTACATGTGAAAAGTGATTGCAGTGTCAAAGTGACTACAGCAGATAATTGTTTGAATGAAGATTCTAGATTCACACATGACAAACTTCAAACAACTGTAAATCATACAAGAAAAGAGTCACCATCATTCAATCTTCAGTCTGATTTAGCTGCTAGACACAATGAAAATGTAGCTGCTTCTACCCACGAACCACCAAAAACACATCTTCTGAGCAAAGCAAAAAAAATGTCTTTCATATGTGAGCAATGCGGTGCTGTATTAGCAAGTAAGCATGGTTTGAAATGGCATTTGAAAATACATTCTGGAGAAAAACCTTTTACATGTAGTCATTGCGATGCCGCATTCACTACGTCAAGTCATCTGAAAGTACATATGAGAGTTCACACTGGAGAAAAACCATTTAAGTGTGTTCAGTGTGGTGCCGCATTTACAACGTCAAGTTATCTAAAAGTACATTCAAGAATTCACACTGGAGAGAAACCTTTTTTGTGTAGTCAATGCGGTGCTGCATTTACTGGGTCAAGCTCTCTGATAGTACATTCCAGAAGCCACACTGGTGAAAAACCATGCAAGTGCAGTCAATGTAATGCTGCCTTTATTTCTGCCAGCCATCTGAAGAGACACTTAAGAGCTTGTACAGGAGAAAGATCTTTTAAGTGTAGTCATTGTGACGCTGCGTTTACTCAACATAGCTATTTGAAAAGGCATTTAAGAACTCACACGGGAGAAAAACCTTTTAAATGTAGTCAATGTGATGCCGCATTTTCTCAATCAGCCTATCTGAAAGCACATTCAAGAACTCACACTGGAGAAAAACCATTCAAGTGTAGTCTGTGTGATGCTGCGTTTACCCAAGCAGGTACTCTGAAAGTGCATTCACGAGTTCACACTGGAGAAAAACCATTAAAACTATTTAAGTGTAGTCAATGTGGTGCTACGTTTGGTGGGTCGAATGATTTGAAGAGACATTTGAGAATTCACACCGGAGAAAAACCTTTTTGTTGCAGTCAGTGTGGTTCATCATTTACTCAGGCAGGCAGTCTAAAGAGACATTTGAGACTTCACGCTAAATAAAAGCCTTTTGTAAATGTTTAGTGTCAGGATGTGCTGATTTTAAATGGGCGTCTAACATGAAATGACATTTAAGAATATACACTGGAGAAAGTATTTCTAAATGCTCCAATTGCAATGTTGTTTTTGCTTTGCTTTTCCGACATTTTTGCGTCATCCAATCAAAAGCCTCCTGCAAGAAGTTATTTACGTATGAAAAACTTGAAATGTAGTAGTTTTTGCTTCAACTGAAGAACAATGCGAAGTGGAATGATGTAAATTGTAGATTTCCTTGCGTTGTGATGCATTTCATTAAAAAGAATGTGTTTTTCTATGCTGATTTCTAACTTATAATAATTTCTATTTGCACATTCTCATAGTTTCGTAATTTCACTACGATAATATCAACAAACAAGTTTAATAGCTGCTGTTTCTATAGGGTAGCTGAGGAAACAAAATCTTTGTTAATTTGGTTTATGTGTCTCTAATAAAGAACTGTCTCCAATATCTACTCTGTTGAAGACTGAGAAACTGTATCAATGTGCTGTTGAGGTACTGTCTCCCAACCAGAGATGCGCAGTTATCACTTTCTCTTTAACCAGTGAATACAGTCAACCTCGGCCGTAAGGGACATTATTCGCTTATAAGGGACCACCAACACCGGTTCCAATTTTTCGTAAAGTATTTCCTTAAAGAAATTTTCGTGTATAAGGTACTCGGATATAAGCGACTTTCGGTTATAAGGGACAGACGATATCTTTAGGTTCCGCGTAATAGAAACCCAGGTAAATAACCTCACATATAAGGGATCAAAGCAAAATTGATGGATTTCTAACCTCAATTTTTCGCAAACTCGGCTTTCAAACAGCTCGGTTTCCTTGGTCACATACATCTCGCATCGCTAAAGGAGCTTCCTACATACCGTTTGCACTGAATGTGTAGCAATAATCCATAAAAATATGGATAAAAGAAAGAACACGTCTAGATACACCCACAGTGTGACTCAGCTTCGCCTATAAGGCAAATCGGATAAAAGGGACGACTTTTTCCGGTCTGGAGGTGTCCCTTATATCCGAGGTTGACAGTACAAGAAACAACACGGGTACAAATTTGTGCTGACAAATCCGGGAAAAATCTTCACAAGAGCAAGTGAAAATATGGAAGCTTCCTATGTGTGCCCTATTGTAAAAAAACCTTTTTTTGTATGAAGCTGGGAATTATAATCACTAATCAATAATAAATTATTAGCCCCCTTTGAAAACAAAGGAATTTTGCTTTTAGTCTTTTAACCCCTCAATGACAACCCACACAAAACGATGTATGTACATCACTCCACTACAATCCCCATCACACAAAACGATGTATGTACATCACTCCACTACAATCCCCATCACACAAAACGATGTATGTACATCACTCCACTACAATCCCCATCACACAAAACGATGTATGTACATCACTCCACTACAATCCCCATCACACAAAACGATGTATGTACATCACTCCACTACAATCCCCATCACACCAGACCACGAAGGTGCAAACTATCATGACAAAACAAAAAGTACTGAAATTTGGGTAACAAATTGCTGTACGAACAACTGAAAATTTTACCTTACCCGGCTTTTACATGCCATAATTACCCATAAGATCCGCAAAGTTACGCATCAAAAATCTGCATTTCTGTGAACAATTCACTATTCAGCAAAGTATTATAGCCATCTTACCTTACGTTACCTTATGTTGGTTTGGCAAGGTAATCTTCTAGCCAAATCATGTACACAAGTTCGAGTCTGTATCTTCAAAGGAGAACTTGTAATTGTAGACCATCTCTTCCCCAGCCCAGTGCTTGTTCAATCTTCTCTTAAATACATCTACACTTGATACGCATATGGCATCGCTGGGTAAACCAGTCTGTAAAAAACCAATATAATAGACTATAAGATAACCAGTTTGATTTGGTTTCATCCGACTGATGTAACAAAGTGGTGTTAATTAAAAGCAATTCGTAAATCATAGTCAGTGTAGGTAATGGTGAACGCTAGATAGTGCCACTTTTAGAATACCCTCATCATAGTCGTTATTTATCACGAAGCACACTCGAAATGGATAAGTCGCAGAAAAACGCCGTTTCCACGAATTACAAAAGTCGGAAATAATGCGGTGCACGCAATTTTGGAGAATTGACAGATTTGATGACAGAGGGTTGGACCAATAAAAGAAGCGTGCGAATCTTTTGCTTTAAAATTTATGGTTTGTCATTTGAGTTAAAGAGCTGTTTTACTTTCAATTATATAATCGCATTCCAGTTATATTATCGTTATTATATGCGTGATTTGTGTGTTAAGAAAACTACTTTTAGCAAAGCATTATTGTAACAGTTAAATATTGTGTATAAGAAATTGTGCTTAGTTTCAACGTTGTATTATTGTGCAAATGTAATGAGCTTCATCAGTAATCTAGAATATTTGCCATCATCACTTCTGGGAATCTGTAGCATTGTTACAACCCTGGGGCTTCAATAAGACTTAAGACTTAACGTGCTAAATAGCACCAACTTGCGAGCAATCAAAGCTTTTATGTGTAGAACGATAATCTGCACATTGGTAAAAGCCGCATTGACCGGACAGCAGTGAAGAGCATTGGCAGTTTTGCGCTTTTAGCCTGTCACCATAGTTTTGCTTCTTTTTGTTAAGTTTATTTGTTAAGAATACTAAGTTTCTGTAATTATCTCAGTTCTTCTTCAGAGAATTGCAAATGTTTGAATTGCTAGATGTTGCTAAAGTCATGTAGAAAAGGTGAAGTCATTGAATTTGAACTGCATTATATGTGCTTGCAAACCTAGACCGCCCATAAGTTGGCATCGTTAAAACTACGTTATGATGCCTCAAATTAGAATTCACAAAAAGTTAGGTCAAATGCCATTTTTTATTTATTTTAAAAAATTCTGAACATTTTGGACTTTTGTAGTCTAGCATCAAAATATCAAGAAAATGTTCAAAAAGTATTTAAAATCTAATTTTATAACACCGTACTCACTTGTCTGGCGAAAAGTCTTGAAGTCTTGAATAATATACTTCTAAAAGTCTTTGACGACATACTAGAAGTTTGGGGTGTGCATGGTTAGTATGCATGCTGAGAAGAGCAACTTGCTAATTGGTGGTGGGATTAGAGGTTATGAAAGAAGGTTATTAAGCAAGCAAAACAAACATGGTGGGTGCAGACTAAAAACACAGTTAGATTTACACACAGGTTAGGTGTGATATCACCCTCACGGTAGAAACAACGGAGGGGCTAGTGATTTCTCTAAAGTTTGTTCCACAAGCGAAAACTAGTACTGCAAATGTAAAAAACTTGTTTTTTCAAACTTCGGTAGTAACTTATGCAAGCAGTCATTTTGTTTCTGGTTTTTCTCTTGTCAAGACGAGATCTTCAAAATGTAACTGCCATCTACTGGTTTTAAACATAACTTCAATGTGTTCTTGCAAAATCCATAGCAACTAATGTTTGTGCGGTTACTAAGTTGTTCAAGTAGGAATGCGACAAAAAACAAAGGCTTCTTCATCGGCTCCATACCTGTTGACATCACTAAACCTGCATAAGAAGTCTATGACTTCTTCATTGGCTCCATACCTGTTGACATCACTAAACCTGCGTAAGAAGTCTATGACTTCTTCATCGGCTCCATACCTGTTGACATCACTAAACCTGCGTAAGAAGTCTATGACTTCTTCATTGGCTCCATACCTGTTGACATCACTAAACCTGCGTAAAAGAAACCAAAAGAAAGGTTATTCTCTTACAAATTTTAGGTAAGCATATAACTCCTTTGAGAGATCTACTCAACAGTCATCGAGCGAGTGAACTGGTTTATCGCACATGATGCATTTTCTTCGATAAGATTTGGGTTGTGAAGTGTTAGCTTGAGTTGAGTCCTTAACCGGCCGAGTACTACGTAACTGGCGTGACTGTAATTCAGGCTTTTGGTTCACAGTGATTTTATTGTGTCGCTTTGCTATGATGCTGTTTGTATCGAAGGATTGTAAGAGCAAGATTAATTGCATAATAATAAAACTGAATTCGTATTAGGTCTCGTAATAACTGCGTAGTAGAGGAAATTATCCTGAAAGTTTATTACTTGTTTCAGTTTGTGCTGTAAAGATGGAGCCAGGTTGTTCTGAACTCATGGACAAGTACAAGCAGCAGCAGGCATCATGCCTTCCAATGAGAAAATATCAAAAATTCAATAGAAGCAATACTGCCCGGGATGAAATTCTCCAAAAGCAAAAAAACATTCCAGAAGAAGCGAACCTTCCAGAAAATGAAGGTAAAAAGCTTACAAGAAAAGAGCAACTTGAAATGTGGCGTAAGGAGCGGTATGCAAAAAGAATGTCTGAACGTGTGAATAAGCAAAAGAAACCGTTCAAAGTTTATCACGTTTCACCAGATATATTTGGTGTAATGAAACAGGAAAAAGCTGATACTGCAACAGCTAAGAAAGGTAGTGGTCAGGAAAGAAAACCTGCTGTTGCCAAAATCCCAGAGAAAACTCAAAGGGGAATATTAATTGATCCATGTAATAAACAGAAGGGAATGAAGCCAGGAAAGCTAAAAACAAGGTTTATGCCAAAACCTAATATCTCTTTTGCTCCTGAAAATTTTCTGTTTGGAGCACCATTAACAGAAAAACCGGCTGGTTCTTGCTGTTCGACACCACTGGTTCAGAAGTCGGAAAATATTGTACGCCTTGTTGATCCTATCATTTCATCTCAATCATCTGCATCAAATGAAGATAGCAAACAAACGAGAAATGATTCACCTGCGGATTTTAAAAACAAGGATTGCAAACAAAAAATAGAAATGAATCATAATACAAAAGTTAATGACAAAGGGGTTGTGCAGCAAGAAGAATCGGAACTAACCCTTAATGAAGATCAAGAGCATAAACAGAAAACCAAAGGTAACCAAAGCTGTGATGGCAAAAGTAATGCTCAGTTTATGGCAGATGCCAATGTAAAAGAATTTTCTTTCACTGGAAAAGTGGATGCAGAACTTAAAAACAGGGGTTCAATCTTTGGAGACACTTGTGCCATTGAACCTTTAAAGCACAACATGGACTTCAATGACAAACTCAAATGTGGTACTAAACTTTTATTAGAAGATCACACAGAGGAGCATTCGACATTAAGGCAAGCTGAAGAGGATTCTTGCCACTCCAGCAGCTCTAGTGTAAAAGCATTTCGAGATCTAATTGCTTCTACAACTGACCAATATACAATGGAGATTGAGAAATGGAATCCAAAGATTGAGAATGCTCCAGAAGAAGTACAAGGTGAAATAAGATCTATTGTTGGACAAGCACAATTATTCATGAACGAGCGACTGGCACAATTTCAGACCCTTGTCGATAACTGCGAGCACAAGCATGGCGAGAGAGAAACAACATCATCTGACTTGCAAGGATTTTGGGATATGATCAATTATCAGGTGAATGACATCAAAAGGCAATTTGAAAAAATAGAGAGTCTGGAAATGAATAATTGGGAACACCTAGTCACTCCAAAGCCGAAATATATTCAGAAAAGGGTGAAAAAGAAAAGAGGTGTCAGCGAGAAGTCAAAAGAAAGAGCAGCTGCTGCCCAATCTCGTTTAACAGCTTTTAGTGCTGCTTTGCGAACCCGTGCTGGTATGCAAAAGATGGCTGTTTATAGCCCAGTTGCGCAAGCTGCTTTAGAGAAAGCACGCCAAACGTCAAAACGTAAAGGTAGCTCAAAAGAAAACAAGTTGGCTCACTCATTGCGATGGTCTTGCAGACTCACAAAAATAAGTCTGCTGTACACACCACCTCAACAAAAAGAAACTATGTTAGAGGGTGAGGGTAGTGATTTGATAAAATTTTCCCCATTTGTATCGCCAAAGGGGACTATGTTAGTGGGTGAGGGTAGTGATTTGATAAAATTTTCCCCTTTTGTATCGCCAAAGGGGACTATGTTAGTGTGTGAGGGTAGTGATTTGATAAAATTTTCCCCTTTTGTATCGCCAAAGGGGACTATGTTAGTAGGTGAGGGTAGTGATTTGATAAAATTTTCCCCTTTTGTATCGCCAAAGGGGACTGATCATTCAGAAATGAATTGCCTTTTGGAACCGTGCTTGAGGAGATCTACACACTTCACTGAAGGGGGGGAAGTGAAGGGACCATACGGTCATTAGGTTATTACTTCAAGCTATTTGTTTATTATCGTAATTTGAAATTTCCTCTCATAATTTTGAATACATGCATTAAAATCTTAGAAACTTTATGAAATTTCATTGCATGTGAAGATATACGTAGATTATTTAAATAACTATACATCTGTTTATTATCAGTTGCATTAGAATCTTAGAAAGTTTATGCCATTTCATTGCATGTGAAGATATACGTAGATTATTTAAATAACTATGCATCTGTTTATTATCAGTTGCATTAGAATCTTAGAAAGTTTATGCCATTTCATTGCATGTGAAGATATACGTAGATTATTTAAATAACTATATATCAGCAATTTAATTCAAAGTCACAAAAATTTCTACTGTGTGCCATGGTCATGTTAACTTTTTTCTGTTGTGAGTTAAAGAAGTCTTCAAGTACATATATATGGATGCCTAATAATGTAAAAGTTTCTAATACAATTTTGCATTTATGTCTTTCATTATATTGTACTCGCCACATAGCTATGAACATTTTAAACCATTTTCAGACCTCCATTTAAAGTACAACGCTTTTAAGGCTGCTTTGCACTTAATCGTTATACCGATCAGTCCTCATCATTTGTTACACACATGTATACAAATTACATAGTGACATTAAGTTACATATACTGTACCTTAGTACTGTATTCTATAAAGTTCTGTATGCTTTCTGAGTCAAGAACACAATTTTAGGACATGATGCTGTTCACGTATTCCGGTGACAAAATGCAAAATCAGATGGTGTTCAACAAGATCTACTCAAGAATCGAGACTTTAATATCTAGGTATACTTTTGCATTGCATAATGTATAGTTGTTAATTGTTTTTAATACTGTTTCTTTGTTTTTTGCAGGCTTTGCATTTCATGACGTTTATTTGCTTTTGTAGCCTTTCTGATTACAACTTATAATTTACACATCTGTGGCATCAATGCAAGAAAGTTCTGGCAACAACTCCAGTCTCTAGGGAAGAAGAAATCAGCAGTTTGGCAGCAGACTCTAACCTCAATTATTTTCAACTCTCTTTCTGTAATTTTTTTATAATCTTTCATATAAAAAGTTGGTACTAATACCTACTACTTTTACCCAATTTTTCCTTTTTCATTGCTAATTATACAATTTTTATGTAACTGTGATTTCTGTATCAGTATAACGTATCTCAATATTAATTTTTGTCTATAAAAATAACTTTGCATACAACCTACTGTAATTTTTGCTGTTTATGTTGAATTTAACGTGTAATATATTGCTTTGCCAATGTACATTGCACGTAATTGTGTAAATAAAGCTAAATTGAATTGAATATGTAAAAACTTGATAGGTTCGTTCCACACCGGTGTATATCAGGCTTGCACACATCCCAGTGAAAAGCAGTCATTTAAAGAATCTCCTGTCACAGAAACGGAATGTTACTACAGTTTTTTGACACAGTCTGCTAGTTTAGTATTGGTTTCGTGCATTCATGAGTTAATCAGATTACTTACAGTTTCAATTTAATCATTTTAGCGTTACCACCGGCACCGTATTGATAAATTTCTATTTTAGCATCGTTTAATTCTGCCTGTAAGACGCATTTCCTTCTTCTAATGAAAGCAACGAAATTTTGCCTTTCTATGAGAACATTTCTGTCAGACAGTGTTATGACCAAATTACCCATATAATTTGTTTTTTTAACATTTTGAAACACTGGAAATTGAGAGAATAGTGAAATGGGAAAATTCCTCCCCTACAAACTCTCTTTAAACTCAAGGACAGTTGCCGTCCGTTGTAATAAAGGTCTTTCCCATAGTTTAAGAATTTTTCTGAAACCAATGTTTCTTCTAACTTTAAAGTCAAACCTACTTCTTCAAATTTTCTCTTAATTAACTTGAGGAATAGTTCAGTTGCTTCTGTAACTCTTTTCCATTCCTCTGGAGGAATTGATCCGTCTTCTTCTTTATCTCTGACTTGATGGATGAGCACAAGGTCTTGATTGTCACCTTGATCGAGGATATAAAATTTAATCCCTGTTTGCTTAACTGCCTGCTTGATTAGATTGACAGTATGGACAGTCCAAGGTTTCTGCTTAAGTCCCTCAAATCCTCCTCTAAATTTCTTAAAAGTGGTTTCTGGGTCAAAATCATGGCCCCTCTTATCAAGCACATCATAATTTCCATCTATGAGATACTTGACAAAGTTAGCAAAGAACTCATGGGCTCTTGTAAACAAATTTTGAAATCCAAATAGGTGGTCTATCGTCTGGAGCAACGGATGGGTGGACTCACGTCTTATCTAATTACACCAGCTGTCTATGTCACAGATGATATAAGTCAAGATTACTGAATCTTTCCCAGTCATCATTTTCATTAGCTTCTGCTTTTTAGTCTTTAGCTGAAGCTCGTTGTCTGACATGGTAATCTCAGGATAAAGAGGCAGGATATGATCTGCAATACGATGCTCTGTCTCCACAATGTATCATCTGGCAATTGCAGTCATCAGAATAGCAAACATTCTGGAAACTTCATTTCCCCTTTTTTTTCCTTAACCCAATTACATCGTCAGCAAATGGAATCCCATTAGCGCCGGTTTCTAGATAGATGAATGGCTAAATATGAACGTTTGTTTATTAAACCACTATTAATCACATTACATTACAAACAAATAAACAAAACATTTTAACGTTTACTAGAGGCAAAATCCACATACAAACGAATATTGTGAGTCAAGTGTAGAAAATAAATACCAATTAAAAGCCTATATAATCCCAACAGATACTGAAGTTCTTTACCGTATTATTATGTTTACAAAAGGAGTAACACCTACAAGGTGTTCCCATTACTCAAAAAAAAATTAAAACTAGGCATTTTCCTAGTTTGGTCAAGTCTCGAAAATCCCTCTGATGATTCCAATTGATTGACGAAAAAGTTTTTCGAGCCGCACTATTGGTTAATCTGCAGAAACGCTCAATATGAGTTTGAAATGGTTGAATTAAAGAAAGACTTAATATCGTCTGCAACATTTATATGATTTAACCACAAGTTTTTTTATGCATATACTGGCATTGTTCATTTTCTCTTTTCAGGCTGTGGCCAAAAGAGGTTTTCTATCTTTCAACTATGTAAGGATTTCACATTTGGTGTTGAAGAAAAATGACAACAACTTCAAGCATGGATTGTCGTCTACACTTTCAGGCAGATTTTAAAGTCGGTGCTGCCATCTGGATGCAAAAACCAGCAAGAATTTAAATATGGACTGCCATCAAAACTGTTGGAAAGAATATGGCACGTGCTGCCATCTAGCAGTGTAAACCAATCTAAACTTTTCATAGTCCTGTGAAAAGCAACGCCATGATGCAACTGGTGTGATCGGTTTTGAATTTTGTGCCACCACCCCCCCCTCTGAATATTTGTGTGCCCTCCTGTGTAAAAACTATGAGAAATTTTAATACATGCACTACACTGAAAATACCGTATACAATACAGAAGTGACTTGAAACCAAGTCTTACCAATCCTTTGATGGGTACAGTGGGTTATCCATTTGATGTCAATCTTATATTAGTTACTTAAATGAAAACTTTAATGATTAGTATTAAAAATAATTTGTCATTCATTAGGATTCATTTTAGTGATATGATCATAACATGGTATATTGTTCATCATGTCTTAAAACGCTTTTTCAATATATTTAATAAAAGCCTTAATTACTCTTAAATAATTATTTCCCGTTAAGAGTAAAAACTTATCTCAGTAAACGGCTTTATGCATCTTACATAAGGGGGCTTTTTTTAAAAATGTGTAGTTAGACATCCATGCTTATGGTTAAAGTTAAAATTTTAATATATTGCAAGTATTAAAGTATCAAAACTATAATTTCACTTTTTTCCCAAAAAGTACTGAATTCTGGCAAGTTTCCCAAGTTTGATAACTCGATCCTGATTGCACTTTCAAGGACAATGACGACACTCGCCATCTATTGTTAAAATGTGTAAATAAACTTTGTAATAAACTTAACGTAACATAATATAAGTGTAATATTTAACCACTGTAAATACTGTTTGTTGTTGTTGTTGTTATTCTTGTTATTGTTATTGTTGTTGTTGTTATTATTATTATTATTATTATTATTATTATTATTATTATTATTGTTATTATTATTATTACTATTATTATTATTGCATTTTATTGTGTATTTTGATGACGATTATAGCCCATGTGAGGGGTTTTGCCTACGTAGTTTTTTCTTCATTGCAATGTATTGCATTGTTTATGTAATGTTTTGTAACTAATAATTGCAATTGTAACTGTATGGATTGTAAATTGTTAATAAATGATATGAAAAATATCTGCTGTTTAGGCAAAAATTTGTGATCGTTTTCAGCGCCACGATGGTAACTGCTCTGCTTCACTAAAAGCCATGATTTCAATCAGTAACTGCTGCTTAGGGACCATTTCCTAGTCACAAATAGCAGTGTTGCTTAACACAAGGCAATAAGAAGGAAAGTGGAAGGGTCTTTAAATATAAGACTGCGTCATGGAGTATAATATCCCTTTGTTAGTGAGGTCGCGATCTTATAGTACAATGTAGCAGTGAAATTAAACTGTAAATTTTTAAAGGTACATGGAAACCTGTCAAAATGACCAAATGATACAGAGGAACAAGATGTTTGGTCTGCCTTGCATTGTATTTAACGAATGGGTGACCCCTTGTCGGTTGTTGCTCTGAGTGGTTTTGTTAGTCGTACTGATTCAGGCTGTTTATCACATTGCGAAATAACCCTACTCACGTGTAAGTGTAGCTAAGACGACCTTGTTGACATCAAGCATATAAGTCTAGCACTCCGCCTCCGCTGTGACGTAAGCACGCCTAGAATCATTCGGAACAAGAGAACAGCTGTCTTTTGAAAACGACAGCAGACAACTAATCAGCAGATAAACTTTTTCATACGATTTTGCAGCTATTTTTGCAGGAAATTAACACTTCAAGCAGCCAAAAATGAGTCTTCTATTTAAACACAATGTATAGCCTATTTAAACACAAGTTTCAAAGTACTACAAAATGCAGAGACATAAGTATAATTATAAAGAAATGAAGCCACTTAGCCTTGCTTTATGATAAATGTGCAAAACGTAAGTGCCATTGAACATACGAACATAATTATTTATCGTGCCTGCGATGTAGTCTTACCAATGGCATCTTTTAACCATAAGTATAACTAGAAAAACAGCGTAAAATTAATAAATATTACGTTTGTATATAATGTAAGTTTCGACAATATTTGAATTAATTTCAACCGTGAAGATCTCATTGACGTTTATAAAAACTTGCCAGAAATGAATACGTTTTGCTTAAAAATTTCTAAAGACATTTAGCCTAATTTTGGGGGTTTCTATGAATACGCTTGCTTATTCATAATCATTCCAGTTGTCACGGACTCCCATGGATGCGTCCCATCAACTCCCGGGGTAGATCTCGACTATTGTTGACCAAGACCGACTAGCTTATTTCTTACAACCTGCGCAAACTTGCTTAGAGGTGCATAGGCAACCATTTTTACATGCAGGTTTAACCTTGAATCATTCATACTTGCTAAACGCGGGCTTCATTATCTGTTGTTATCAATTTCTTCTCAGTTCTGTTCGGGTAGACCGTTTGAAGTTTAAGAACTGAAAGGCAACGTAATACGACCAGTCTAACCTCGTTAGGTTAATTTGTCGTTTTTGATAATTGACCCAACTTGCAAAGTCAAAGCTAAACTAAACTATTTTACTGTAGCAAAATGGTTTAATCAGCCACCTAGAGACGTGAGCTCTATGTATTTGTTCCTATAATAAAGGAAACCACACTATGTATTGACACTAATTCACTTGTAATTTCAGTCGATAATAAGAAAATCTGGTACCAGGTCAATGTTTCCTCCGATAATGGTGGTCAAAACGCAGCTAAATGTCCCGGAAAGTCGCGGCGTTAATTAAGCTGTGTAGGGATGTGAAAGATCTTGCACGCTGATTGGGCAGTCAACGAGAATGACTGAGGTTATGCTTGACGTCAGTGGATTCAGTGATTCACTTTAGAAGTACATAGTCTTGGTAACTGTTCACATACAGTGTCACCATGAACATCCGCTTGGATGAGCCCATACTGTTGAAAGATGAATCCAAGCTTAAGCCCGACTGGTGAAAGATGAATCCAAGCTTAAGCCTGGCTGGTGAAAAATGAATCCAAGCTTAAGCCCAGATGGTGAAAGATGAATCCAGGCTTGGGCCCGGCTGGTGAAAGATGAATCCAGGCTTGGGCCCGGCTGGTGAAAGATGAATCCAAGCTTAAGCCCGGCTGGTGAAAGATAAATTCAGACTTTGGCCCAGCAGCTGAAAGACGAATTCAGGCTTGAGCCCGGCTGATGAAAGACGAATTCAGGCTTGTGCACGGCTGGTGAAAGATGAATTCAGGCTAGGACCCGGCTGGTGAAAGATGAATTCAGGCTTATGCACGGCTGGTGAAAGACGAATTCAGGCTTATGCACGGCTGATGAAAGATGAATTCAGGCTTGTGCACAGCCGATGAAAGATGAATTCAGGCTTGTGCACGGCTGATGAAAGATGAATTCAGGCTTGGGCCCGGCTGATGAAAGACGAATTCAGGCTTGTGCACGGCTGATGAAAGACGAATTCAGGCTTGTGCACGGCTGATGAAAGACGAATTCAGGCTTGTGCACGGCTGATGAAAGATGAATTCAGGCTTGGGCCCTGCTGTTGAGACATGAATTCAAGCTTGGGCCCGGCTGGTGAAAGATGAAACCAGGCTTGTGCACAGCTGGTGAAAGATGAATTCAGGCTTTCACGTGAGGCAAGAGAAGAGTGAGAGCCTTTGGATTAATTTTGTTACAACAAGTAGATAAAATAGTGTTACATTTTAGATAACTTAAACATTTTATTATTATTTCACTATTTTTACATTTCATTTTGATCTTTGTATTCAGGGCTGTCCAATAATTATTTTTTGTTTCCACTGTAATTCACATTGTCAAGATCTGTCCTCCGCACAATAGCATAGTAAATAGTGAGGCATAATTTTTTAACGAAAAATCGTACACTGTGGCTCCTCCTTGCGAAGATGCATTGAAAGGTTTGTAATGATTGATTACTCTTTCTCCATGTGCTTCTTCATCTTCAATCCAATCCAAGTAAAATGGAACTCTTGTAGCTAAGCTCACGCTTGCACAGTCTATACCCGCCATTGAGATTATTCCAATTTGTTCACCTGTAGAGTCCAACACGGGTCCACCAGAATCACCCTGTAAATAAAATGCTGTCATTAGTTCACCTATAGAGTCCAATACGGGTCCACCAGAATCACCCTGTAAATAAAATGCTGTCATTAGTTCACCTGTAGAGTCCAATACGGGTCCACCAGAATCACCCTGTAAATAAAATGCTGTCATTAGTTCACCTGTAGAGTCCAACACGGGACCATCAGAATCGCCCTGTAAATAAAATGCTGTCATTAGTTCACCTGTAGAGTCCAATACGGGTCCACCAGAATCACCCTGTAAATAAAATGCTGTCATTAGTTCACCTGTAGAGTCCAACACGGGACCATCAGAATCGCCCTGTAAATAAAATGCTAGATTTGCTAGAAATTAGAAATCTAGTGAACGAATGCATGGAATACAGGATAAAGACAAATAAAGACATTAAACAGATAAAGACAAATAAAAGATCAGCGTTAAAGAAGAATAGACTTTGCACCCTATAAAGGTGCCCGCCTCTGATAGGTGTAGAGAGTCGAGTATCGCAATCGCACAGGTTCATCAGAATTATCATGCAAATGTAACTCAAGAAGCCCAGCATAAAGTCTAAACACAGAGGCGCTGACCTGCGCTGGTAGCTCACCAGTTTGCTTGGTACTGAGTGACATATTATAAGAAAATTTTCTTACTCTTACACAATTTGAACACAATAAATTAAGCAGCAAAACTGCCTAAATAAGTTATTAAGAATTCATCATTTAAAACAATGGCATGATTGAAATACTTACTATACAAACAGAGACAAGGTTCTTGTACATGCAGACTGACATGTTTTTGGTACTCCCACTAGCATAAGCATCCTGGGAAACACAGTCCATAAAGGAAAGAACTTGCAATGATGCCTTTTGTAAACTGACTTTGTGTACACTTTGCATGTCTAAGAATATAACAGTGTTAGCGTTAACTAACTGTTTAGATGTTAAGATTAACTGTTTTGGATGTAAGGATTAACTGTTTTGGATGTAAGGATTAACTGTCATGGATGCAAGGATTAACTGTTTTGGATGTAAGGATTAACTGTTTTGGATGTAAGGATTAACTGTCATGGATGCAAGGATTAACTGTTTTGGATGTAAGGATTAACTGTTTTGGATGTGAGGATTATAAACTATTTTGGATGTGAGGATAATAAACTGTTTTGGATGTAAGGATTAACTGTTTTGGATGTGAGGATTATAAACTATTTTGGATGTGAGGATAATAAACTGTTTTGGATGTAAGGATTAACTGTTTTGGATGTACGGATTAACTGTTTTGGATGTAAGGATTAGCTGTTTTGGATGAGAGGATTACAAACTGTTTTGGATGTGAGGATTATAAACTGTTTTGGATGAGAGGATTATAAACTGTTTTGGATGTGAGGATTATAAACTATTTTGTATGTGAGGATTATAAGCTGTTTTGGACGTGAGGATTATAAGCTGTTTTGGACGTGAGGATTATAAGCTGTTTTGGTTGTGAGGATTATAAGCTGTTTTGAACGTGAGGATTATAAACTATTTTGGATTTGAGGAATATAAACTATTTTGTATGTGAGGATTATAAACTATTTTGTATGTGAGGATTATAAACTGTTTTGGATTGATATTTTTCCTTCAGTAGTCGTGATCACAGGTTTTTCTTTATCATGATAAATGGTTAAAAAAGCATTAGTTACAAGACAAGGTCTAGTTTATTTTGCAAAAAGAAGCTTAAAATCGAAAAATAAGAACTCACTTTACAAAACTTACCTTTACCCAGGGAGCCCCATCCAGCAATTATTGCTTCTTTGTTATCGTAATTATGCTTGTCACAAATTGGCAAAGTTACAGGTTTAATATCGTCGTCAAACTGAATAGCTTCATTCATACGTATCATAGCAATATCATTGTCAGCTATTAAATCTTCTTTTTTGTAGTTGGGGTGAACCTTGTAGTAATAGCCCTGTACAATAGTGAAAATAATTATAACTTTGTAATAACTAATAACTATATTGATTAATGTTTCATGACGCAGTCATGTTCATCAAAGTTCACTTATTAAGGGTCACCAACTAGAAAAGAAAATTTTTACAGCACGTTCAGTCTAGAGACTTTTTTCGTCAAGTAACTCGCAAGCGTGTTTAGACAAGGGAGTTTTCTCGTCAAGTAAGTTGCAAGCGTGTTTAGATTAGGGAGTTTTCTCGTCAAGTAACTGGCAAGCGTGTTTAGACAAGGGAGTTTTCTCGTCAAGTAACTCGCAAGCGTGTTTAGACTAGGGAGTTTTCTCGTCAAGTAACTCGCAAGCGTGTTTAGACAAGGGAGTTTTCTTGTCAAGTAACTGGCAAGCTTGTTTAGACAAGGGAGTTTTCTCGTCAAGTAACTTGCAAGCGTGTTTAGATTAGGGAGTTTTCTCGTCAAGTAACTTGCAAGCCGTGTTTAGACAAGGGAGTTTTCTCGTCAAGTAACTGGCAAGCATGTTTAGACAAGGGAGTTTTCTCGTCAAGTAACTTGCAAGCGTGTTTAGATTAGGGAGCTTTCTCGTCAAGTAACTGGCAAGCGTGTTTAGACAAGGAAGTTTTCTCGTCAAGTAACTAGCAAGCGTGTTTAGACAAGGAAGTTTTCTCGTCAAGTAACTAGCAAGCATGTTTAGACATGGAAGTTTTCTCGTCAAGAAACTAGCAAGCGTGTTTAGACAAGGAAGTTTTCTCGTCAAGTAACTAGCAAGCGTGTTTAGACAAGGAAGTTTTCTCGTCAAGTAACTTGACGTTGAAACGAAACTAAAATTTTACCCAACGTTTAATCTTTGGCTCGTTCACATTGTTGCTCCCCATCAATATTTTCATTCCAAGTCCAGGTTTTGTTCTAGAAAAAAGTTTTCCTTTAATTCAAAAGTCTATGAATTCTATTTATAATACATCCATAAGAGAAAACGTATTCAAAGTAGTGAACAATTTTAAGTGTAAATGCTACAGTTGAATGTACACAGCAGCTACTGTTGAAACTGTGCAGTAGCTACAGTTGAAAGTGTGCAGTAGCTACAGTTGAAAGTGTACAGTAGCTACAGTTGAATGTACACAGCAGCTACTGTTGAAACTGTGCAGCAGCTACTGTTGAAAGTGTACAGTAGCTGCACTTGAAAGTGTACAGTAGCTAGAGTTGAAAGTATACAGTGGCTACAGTTGAAAGTCTGAAGTAGCTAGAGTTGAAAGTGTACAGTAGCTGCAGCTGAAAGTGTACAGTAGCTGCAGTTGAAAGTGTACAGCAGCTGCAGTTGAAAGTGTACAGTAACTGCACTTGAAAGTGTACAGTAGCTGCAGTTGAAAGTGTACAGTAACTACAGTTGAAAGTGTACAGTAGCTGCAGTTGAAAGTGTACAGTAGCTGCACTTGAAAGTGTACAGTAGCTTGCAGTTGAATGTGTACAGTAGATACAGTTGAAAGTGTACAGTAGCTGCAGTTGAAAGTGTACAGTAGCTACAGCTGAAACTGTACAGTAGCTTGCAGTTGAAAGTGTACAGTAGCTACAGTTGAAAATGTACAGTAGCTACAGTTGAAAGTGTACAGTAGCTACAGTTGAAAATATACAGCACAAGTCAATACATTTTCTTCAATAAATACATTGTTAACTTACCCATAGACACAATGTGCTGCAGTCAGAATCCATCTGTCGTTTATTAATGATCCACCGCAGAACCTAATAGCTTTTTCCAACTTTATTTCAAGTGCAACCTTTTTCAACAAAAACAAGTTACAGCTTATCTGCATTATAAGTGCCGCAAAACTTGAAAAAGTTTTGAAAATTAACCCACAAACTACATAACAAATTTCATAATATTTTTATTAAACAAAATCAACGTTGTCGCTACACACTAACAGTTATCTTCATCTTTACCCAGTCAAAATGGCTGCTACTTTGATGTCGAAACGATGATTTTTTTTAATAAAAATGCTATAAAAATTTGTTATAATATTATACTATCCTAGTTATTAAACTGATGATGTTCTTGTCATATGGAATTTCATTACTTTTTCAAGAGAATTTTTTAACTGACACATGTTTGTAATAAAAAAACATAAACTTTTTGACTATGATAGTAAAAGAACAATACAGATTGCTACTAGTAAGCTTGCCTACATGCTATGTTAACAACATAGTTATGAACAACATGGGAACGTCAAAGAACATCAGCTGCAAGAAGAACATCAACATCAGCAATGACATTAGTGCTTTACAAACAACAACAACAACAACAACAACAACAATAACAGCAGCAATAACAACAACAACTACAACAAAAACAACAACAACAATAAGAGCAGCAATAACAACAACAACTACAACAACAACAACTACAACAACAACAACAACAACAAAACAACACAACAAACAACAACAACAACTACTACTACAACAACAACAGCAACAAAAACAACAACAACAACAATAACAGCAACAACAACAATAACAACGACAACTAAACAACAACAACAACAACTACAATAACAACAACAACAACAACAACAATAACGACAACAGCAACAACAACAACAACTACTACAATAGCAACAACAACACCAAAAAAACAACAACAAACAACAACAACAGCAACATCATAAAAGCAACACCAGCTATAGCTTTGATAATGGTAATAACCGGTACAATAATCATGCCTCCCGTATTATACCTAGTTCTTGGTGATTAAGAAAAAAAAACTCCCTAAATTAAGAAAATAAACAAGTTTGTTACCAGGAATGGAAATTCTCTGCCGATAACGTCTTCACCACCCCGAATTCTTGGCTCAGGTGTCAAACCTACATATCAGTACATGATATAGAAAAAAAAATGGAGGTACTTTCATTAGACAACAAATCAATGATTTACAACCAGATTACGTCACCTTCAAATTAGACACAAATACTTCAAAAACACCTTGTGAACTAACCATCACCTGTGAAACTTCTTGGCACTCTGAGACTTGAAGCAGCTCTGTGACTCGTGGCTTGTGTCTTCCTGTCTTTGGAGTGACTTGGATCAAGACAGCACAGCATGGCATACAGCAAGAAAATGACCGTTTTCGGTTTATCAGCCATTTGTATTTGTCATTTGTTCGCTGAAACAATAATAGCTACATTTTGTTTTAATACAAAAAACTTGAAAAATGCTTAATTTGTCTACAAAGCTGAAAGAAAGTTTTCTGCAGCAGTACTGGCACATCCAGGCTCATGTTTGTTTGTCTGTGATATTGAATTTGGAAACTGCAGAATAAGTTGTAGAGTGAGTCGTCTTACTCAAGTCATGAAGCTAAAAATCAATGAAAAATTTTACTAAGTGTAAGGGTAAAATGGTTAGCATTCAAAAACATGTATACTCTAACATTTTGTCTCCTTCTCTCTCCCTCTCTCTCCTCTCTCTCTCTCTCCCCCTCGCTCTACCTCTCTCTCCCCCCCTCTCTCTCTCTCTCTCTCTCTCTCTCCCTCTCTCTTTCTCTCTCTGTCTCTCTGTCTCTCTCTCTCTCTCCCTCTCTCTCTCTCTCTCTCTCTCTCTCTTCCTCTCTCTCCTCTCTCTCTCTCTCTCCCTCTCTCTCCCTCTCTCTCTTTCGTTTTCTCTCTCTGTCTCTCTTTTTCTCTCTCTCTTCCTCTCTCCCCCTCGCTCTACCTCTCTCTCTCTCCCTCCTCTCTCTCTCTCTCTCTCTCTCTCTCTCTCTCTCTCTCTCTCTCTCTCTCTCTCTCTCCCTGTCTCTCTCTCTCTCTCTCTTTCTTTTTCTCTCTCTGTCTCTCTTTTTCTCTCTCTCCTCTCCCTCCCTCCCTCTCTCTCTCTCTCTCTCTCTCTCTCTCTCTCTCTCTCTCTCTCCCTCTCTCTCATCAAGTTGGTTTTCCTAGAATTTTCTGGATCTACCCCAAGCCCCTATAAAACTTACCTTGTGAATGTTTTGTAATAAAAGACTGTACTAATGCCCATCTTCTGTGCAGCTATCTATCTTACAAAACGTTTTATACTGCACACCTACAAACAATATCTACAGACACTAAATTTATGTTGTATTATACATTCACACCAAATCTTTGCTTTAGAAACTTATGGTAGCAGAATAGAACATAATTCTGATATTCATGCGTCATACTAATACAGTTTAGCACTCTGCAAGCTGAGATCAAGCGCTTAGTTGCACGGTAATCAATGTGGCAGGACCGATATCTTTGTCGTTACCTAATGCAATTCTGTAAATCGAGATTTTGAAGAGACAGAGTGTCCTCTTTGCCATATACGTCTGTATGTAAGCCTACGTGCCACAATACTGCAATATGACAGATGTAATCACAGAAGATAGCTTCACTGCATTCACTGATCCAGTTACTAATCAAGACTTGATGTTGCTGAAACTAGTGCAGTTAGGGAGGCACCACGGGTTAATCAGCTTTCTAAATTCCTCCCGAAAATCCCTGTTGGTTTTTAAACGATCATGAAAAATTTGAATCAATGATAGTAACCGCAATTCCGGGATTAAACAAATTTAAAAATTCTAGAGGCTTTGCTTGTTCCAAAGTTCTGCAGTTTTTTGTTAAGAATTCACTGTCATGACAACAATGTAAGAAAACTAAACGCATATTGTTAGAAATTAGAATAGGCTTGCGATTAAAATTAGGCCGTATCATTCTACAGGCCTAGCTTTTAGAACGTTATCGTTCCACTATCAATTATCATTATTGTTTGCCTTTTTATTCTTACATCGAAATGCACTGATCTTTTAACAGTTTCTTCCAAATTTTCTGGAAGCAAAAATGGATAATGTATTTTATCTTTTACTGAGTGCTGGATAAACATTGTGTTGTGATTTTATTATTTTTACTCGTTTGTGATTATATTAATTATTTAGGTTTTGTGTTTTTACTGATTTATTGTAGTGATATTATTTCGGAAGAGCACATATTTGCTTTTTAGATTTAAGTAGGTTATTTAAGTAAACTGTAAAACTCATGTTTTGCAGCACTGCATAACTGTATTTGTTATATTTTGAAATTGTTCTTGCATAATTGCATTCTATTGCATAACAGCATTAATTACATTCTCGCATAATTGTATTTGTTATATTTTGAAATTGTTCTTGCATAATTGCATTCGATTGCATAACTGCATAATTACATTCTTGCATAATTGTATTTGTTATATTTTGAAATTGTTCTTGCATAATTGCATTCGATTGCATAACTGCATAATTACATTCTTGCATAATTGTATTTGTTATATTTTGAAATTGTTCTTGCATAATTGCATTCTATTGCATAACTGCATAATTACATTCTCGCATAATTGTATTTGTTATATTTTGAAATTGTTCTTGCATAATTGCATTCTATTGCATAACAGCATTAATTACATTCTCGCATAATTGTATTTGTTATATTTTGAAATTTTTCTTGCACTTTAATTTTTTTGGTAATTTTAATTTTTTGCGATGATACACTATTGTATTTGTGCAGCAAAATGAAAATTGAAATTAAATTGAATTGACTGCAATCTTCACTTTTGCAGCTCGATTCAGAATTCGCTTCTCAGTTCATATTTGGCAACTGCGTTTAACTACCATGGCAACAGAAACTTGGGAAAATGACGTTGCACTTGTGCTAACTCTTTCTTTCTCTCTTTCTCTCTCTCTTTCTCTCTCATTTCTTTCTCTCTCTCTCTCTTTCTTTCTGTCTCTCTTTCTGCCTCTCTTTCTTTCTGTCTTTCTCTCTCTCTCTTTCTTTCTTTCTTTCTCTCTTTCTCTCGCTCTCTTTCTTTCTTTCTTTCTTTCTCTCTCTCTCTCTCTCTCTCTGTCTCTCTCTCTCTCTCTCTCTCTCTCTCTCTCTCTCTCTCTCTCTCTGTCTCTCTCTCTCTCTCTCTCTCTCTCTCTCTCTCTCTCTCTCTCTCTCTCTCTCTCTCTCTGTCTCTCTTTCTCTCTCTCTCTCTCTCTCTCTCTCTCTCTCTTGATGTGTGAATACCAGTGGTGTGTGCACATCGTCTCTTTATATTCGAGCTAATTTAATATATTTATAGTGAGAGTTGTAAAGTGAAACTTATATCATATTCTGCACGAACAAAAAACGCATCCAGTTTAATGATTGGTTGAATTCTAAGAAAAACTAAAATTCTGTAATAATTCTTTTGTGAAGTTTTGCGTTACTTACCTGGTAAAACGTGTTTTCTTCCATGTATCAGTGTAGTGGTGATATCACGCCTAATTAACAGACAATGGCAACATTGTACTGATATGTAGGTTTGACACCTGAGCCAAGAATTCGGGGTGGTGAAGACGTTATCGGCAGAGAATTTCCATTCCTGGTAACAAACTTGTTTATTTTCTTAATTTAGGGAGTTTTTTTTTCTTAATCACCAAGAACTAGGTATAATACGGGAGGCATGATTATTGTACCGGTTATTACCATTATCAAAGCTATAGCTGGTGTTGCTTTTATGATGTTGCTGTTGTTGTTGTTTGTTGTTGTTTTTTTGGTGTTGTTGTTGCTATTGTAGTAGTTGTTGTTGTTGTTGCTGTTGTCGTTATTGTTGTTGTTGTTTTTGTTGTTGTTATTGTAGTTGTTGTTGTTGTTGTTGCAGTTGTTGTTGTTACTGTTGCAGTTGCTGTTATTGTTGTTGTTGTTGTTTTTGTTGCTGTTGTTGTTGTAGTAGTAGTTGTTGTTGTTGTTTGTTGTGTTGTTTTGTTGTTGTTGTTGTTGTTGTAGTTGTTGTTGTTGTAGTTGTTGTTGTTGTTGTTGTTGTAGTTGTTGTTGTTATTGCTGCTCTTATTGTTGTTGTTGTTTTTGTTGTAGTTGTTGTTGTTATTGCTGCTGTTATTGTTGTTGTTGTTGTTGTTGTTGTTGTTTGTAAAGCACTAATGTCATTGCTGATGTTGATGTTCTTCTTGCAGCTGATGTTCTTTGACGTTCCCATGTTGTTCATAACTATGTTGTTAACATAGCATGTAGGCAAGCTTACTAGTAGCAATCTGTATTGTTCTTTTACTATCATAGTCAAAAAGTTTATGTTTTTTTATTACAAACATGTGTCAGTTAAAAAATTCTCTTGAAAAAGTAATGAAATTCCATATGACAAGAACATCATCAGTTTAATAACTAGCATAGTATAATATTATAACAAATTTTTATAGCATTTTTATTAAAAAAAATCATCGTTTCGACATCAAAGTAGCAGCCATTTTGACTGGGTAAAGATGAAGATAACTGTTAGTGTGTAGCGACAACGTTGATTTTGTTTAATAAAAATATTATGAAATTTGTTATGTAGTTTGTGGGTTAATTTTCAAAACTTTTTCAAGTTTTGCGGCACTTATAATGCAGATAAGCTGTAACTTGTTTTTGTTGAAAAAGGTTGCACTTGAAATAAAGTTGGAAAAAGCTATTAGGTTCTGCGGTGGATCATTAATAAACGACAGATGGATTCTGACTGCAGCACATTGTGTCTATGGGTAAGTTAACAATGTATTTATTGAAGAAAATGTATTGACTTGTGCTGTATATTTTCAACTGTAGCTACTGTACACTTTCAACTGTAGCTACTGTACATTTTCAACTGTAGCTACTGTACACTTTCAACTGCAAGCTACTGTACACTTTCAGCTGTAGCTACTGTACACTTTCAACTGCAGCTACTGTACACTTTCAACTGTATCTACTGTACACATTCAACTGCAAGCTACTGTACACTTTCAAGTGCAGCTACTGTACACTTTCAACTGCAGCTACTGTACACTTTCAACTGTAGTTACTGTACACTTTCAACTGCAGCTACTGTACACTTTCAAGTGCAGTTACTGTACACTTTCAACTGCAGCTGCTGTACACTTTCAACTGCAGCTACTGTACACTTTCAGCTGCAGCTACTGTACACTTTCAACTCTAGCTACTTCAGACTTTCAACTGTAGCCACTGTATACTTTCAACTCTAGCTACTGTACACTTTCAAGTGCAGCTACTGTACACTTTCAACAGTAGCTGCTGCACAGTTTCAACAGTAGCTGCTGTGTACATTCAACTGTAGCTACTGTACACTTTCAACTGTAGCTACTGCACACTTTCAGTAGCTACTGTACATTTTCAACTGTAGC
>JAQGDQ010000860.1:30376-87099 GCA_030141605.1 Tubiluchus corallicola
AACAGCTTATAATCCTCACATCCAAAACAGCTTATAATCCTCACATCCAAAATAGTTTATAATCCTCTCATCCAAAACAGTTTATAATCCTCACATCCAAAACAGTTAATCCTCACATCCAAAACAGTTTATAATCCTCACGTCCAAAACAGCTTATAATCCTCACATCCAAAACAGCTTATAATCCTCACATCCAAAATAGTTTATAATCCTCTCATCCAAAACAGTTTATAATCCTCACATCCAAAACAGTTAATCCTCACATCCAAAACAGTTTATAATCCTCACGTCCAAAACAGTTTATAATCCTCTCATCCAAAACAGTTTATAATCCTCTCATCCAAAACAGTTTATAATCCTGACATTCAAAACAGTTTGTAATCCTCACATCCAAAACAGTTTATAATCCTCACATACAATACAGTTTATAATCCTCACATACAAAACAGTTTATAATCCTCACATCCAAAACAGTTTATAATCCTCACATCCAAAACAGTTTATAATCCTCACATACAATACAGTTTATAATCCTCACATCCAAAACAGTTTATAATCCTCTCATCCAAAACAGTTTATAATCCTCACATCCAAAACAGTTTATAATCCTCACATCCAAAACAGTTTGTAATCCTCTCATCCAAAACAGTTTATAATCCTCACATCCAAAACAGTTAATCCTCACATCCAAAACAGTTTATAATCCTCACGTCCAAAACAGCTTATAATCCTCACATCCAAAACAGCTTATAATCCTCACATCCAAAATAGTTTATAATCCTCTCATCCAAAACAGTTTATAATCCTCACATCCAAAACAGTTAATCCTCACATCCAAAACAGTTTATAATCCTCACGTCCAAAACAGCTTATAATCCTCACATCCAAAACAGCTTATAATCCTCACATCCAAAATAGTTTATAATCCTCTCATCCAAAACAGTTTATAATCCTCACATCCAAAACAGTTAATCCTCACATCCAAAACAGTTTATAATCCTCACGTCCAAAACAGTTTATAATCCTCTCATCCAAAACAGTTTATAATCCTCTCATCCAAAACAGTTTATAATCCTGACATTCAAAACAGTTTGTAATCCTCACATCCAAAACAGTTTATAATCCTCACATACAATACAGTTTATAATCCTCACATACAAAACAGTTTGTAATCCTCACATCCAAAACAGTTTATAATCCTCACATCCAAAACAGTTTATAATCCTCACATACAATACAGTTTATAATCCTCACATCCAAAACAGTTTATAATCCTCTCATCCAAAACAGTTTATAATCCTCACATCCAAAACAGTTTATAATCCTCACATACAATACAGTTTATAATCCTCACATCCAAAACAGTTTATAATCCTCTCATCCAAAACAGTTTATAATCCTCACATCCAAAACAGTTTATAATCCTCACATCCAAAACAGTTTGTAATCCTCACATACAATACAGTTTATAATCCTCACATCCAAAACAGCTAATCCTTACATCCAAAACAGTTAATCCTTACATCCAAAACAGTTAATCCTTGCATCCATGACAGTTAATCCTTACATCCAAAACAGTTAATCCTTACATCCAAAACAGTTAATCTTAACATCTAAACAGTTAGTTAACGCTAACACTGTTATATTCTTAGACATGCAAAGTGTACACAAAGTCAGTTTACAAAAGGCATCATTGCAAGTTCTTTCCTTTATGGACTGTGTTTCCCAGGATGCTTATGCTAGTGGGAGTACCAAAAACATGTCAGTCTGCATGTACAAGAACCTTGTCTCTGTTTGTATAGTAAGTATTTCAATCATGCCATTGTTTTAAATGATGAATTCTTAATAACTTATTTAGGCAGTTTTGCTGCTTAATTTATTGTGTTCAAATTGTGCAAGAGTAAGAAAATTTTCTTATAATATGTCACTCAGTACCAAGCAAACTGGTGAGCTACCAGCGCAGGTCAGCGCCTCTGTGTTTAGACTTTATGCTGGGCTTCTTAAGTTACATTTGCATGATAATTCTGATGAACCTGTGCGATTGCGATACTCGACTCTCTCCACCTATCAGAGGCGGGCACCTTTATAGGGTGCAAAGTCAATTCTTCTTTAACGCTGATCTTTTATTTGTCTTTTCCAAGTTTAATGTCTTTATTTGTCTTTATCCTGTATTCCATGCATTCGTTCACTAGATTTCTTATTTCTGGCAATCCTTCCTTTTCACTGTTCATTAATACATCTGAGTTCAAAATTTTTTCCATTCTCCATATCTATAACATCTAAGCGTATGTTCAGTAGTGTCATCATCTTCCTCACACACTGGGCATAATAACTGATCCTTAAACTCATTCTTGTAGTTCATTGGGATTGAGATACATGTGATTGAGGCCTCCTGTTGAGCAAATTGTGTTGTATTTTTGCATGGTGATTCTGTAAGGTACGACTCAGCAGGCGTCCTCAACAGCAGGCTCATCAGAATTACCATGCAAATATAGCTCAAATAGCCCAACTGAAGGTTTAAACACAGGTGTGCTCTCCTCCACTTAATGACCTGCACTTAAATGTCTTACAGAATCAACTGTTTGTATTGTGTAAAAATGGCACAGTAAAAATGACACAGGAAAAAATGGCACAGTAAAAATGACAAAGGAAAAAATGGCACAGAAAAAATGGGCACAAACCGAGAAGTAGGCAAAAATGGCATGGGAATAATGCAATTGGAAAAAAATGGCACAGGTAAAAATGACAGTATTTTATTTACAGGGTGATTCCAGTGGACCCGTGTTGGACCATACAGGTTAAGTAATGACAGCATTTTATTTACAGGGTGATTCCAGTGGACCCGTGTTGGACCACACAGGTTAAGTAATGACAGCATTTTATTTACAGGGTGATTCCAGTGGACCAGTGTTGGACCACACAGGTTAAGTAATGACAGCATTTTATTTACAGGGTGATTCCAGTGGACCCGTGTTGGACCACACAGGTTAAGTAATGACAGCATTTTATTTACAAGGTGATTCTGGCGGACCCGTGTTGGACCACACAGGTTAAGTAATGACAGCATTTTATTTACAGGGCGATTCTGGTGGACCCGTGTTGGACCACACAGGTTAAGTAATGACAGCATTTTATTTACAGGGCGATTCTGGTGGACCCGTGTTGGACCACACAGGTTAAGTAATGACAGCATTTTATTTACAGGGTGATTCCAGTGGACCCGTGTTGGACCATACAGGTTAGGTAATGACAGCATTTTATTTACAGGATGATTCCAGTGGACCCGTGTTGGACCATACAGGTTAAGTAATGTCAGCATTTTATTTACAGGGTGATTCTGGTGGACCCGTGTTGGACTCTACAGGTGAACTAATGACAGCATTTTATTTACAGGGTAATTCTGGTGGACCCGTATTGGACTCTACAGGTTAAGTAATGACAGCATTTTATTTACAGGGTGATTCTGATGGACCCGTGTTGGACCACACAGGTTAAGTAATGACAGCATTTTATTTACAGAGTGATTCCAGTGGACCCGTGTTGGACCACACAGGTTAAGTAATGACAGCATTTTATTTACATGGTGATTCTGGTGGACCCGTGTTGGCCCATACAGGTTAAGAAATGACAGCATTTTATTTACAGGGTGATTCTGGTGGACCCGTGTTGGACCACACAGGTTAAGTAATGACAGCATTTTATTTACAGGGTGATTCCAGTGGACCCGTGTTGGACCATACAGGTTAAGTAATGACAGCATTTTATTTACAGGGTGATTCCAGTGGACCCGTGTTGGACCACACAGGTTAAGTAATGACAGCATTTTATTTACAGGGTGATTCCAGTGGACCAGTGTTGGACCACACAGGTTAAGTAATGACAGCATTTTATTTACAGGGTGATTCCAGTGGACCCGTGTTGGACCACACAGGTTAAGTAATGACAGCATTTTATTTACAAGGTGATTCTGGCGGACCCGTGTTGGACCACACAGGTTAAGTAATGACAGCATTTTATTTACAGGGCGATTCTGGTGGACCCGTGTTGGACCACACAGGTTAAGTAATGACAGCATTTTATTTACAGGGCGATTCTGGTGGACCCGTGTTGGACCACACAGGTTAAGTAATGACAGCATTTTATTTACAGGGTGATTCCAGTGGACCCGTGTTGGACCATACAGGTTAGGTAATGACAGCATTTTATTTACAGGATGATTCCAGTGGACCCGTGTTGGACCATACAGGTTAAGTAATGTCAGCATTTTATTTACAGGGTGATTCCAGTGGACCCGTGTTGGACCACACAGGTTAAGTAATGACAGCATTTTATTTACAGGGTGATTCCAGTGGACCCGTGTTGGACCACACAGGTTAAGTAATGACAGCATTTTATTTACAGGGTGATTCTGATGGACCCGTGTTGGACCACACAGGTTAAGTAATGACAGCATTTTATTTACAGGGTGATTCTGGTGGACCCGTGTTGGACTCTACAGGTGAACTAATGACAGCATTTTATTTACAGGGTAATTCTGGTGGACCCGTATTGGACTCTACAGGTTAAGTAATGACAGCATTTTATTTACAGGGTGATTCTGATGGACCCGTGTTGGACCACACAGGTTAAGTAATGACAGCATTTTATTTACAGAGTGATTCCAGTGGACCCGTGTTGGACCACACAGGTTAAGTAATGACAGCATTTTATTTACATGGTGATTCTGGTGGACCCGTGTTGGCCCATACAGGTTAAGAAATGACAGCATTTTATTTACAGGGTGATTCTGGTGGACCCGTGTTGGACCACACAGGTTAAGTAATGACAGCATTTTATTTACAGGGTGATTCTGGTGGACCCATATTGGACTCTACAGGTTAAGTAATGACAGCATTTTATTTACAGGGTGATTCTGGTGGACCCGTGTTGGACCACACAGGTTAAGTAATGACAGCATTTTATTTACAGGGTGATTCTGGTGGACCCGTGTTGGCCCATACAGGTTAAGAAATGACAGCATTTTATTTACAGGGTGATTCCAGTGGACCCGTGTTGGACTCTACAGGTTAAGTAATGACAGCATTTTATTTACAGGGCGATTCTGGTGGACCCGTGTTGGACCACACAGGTTAAGTAATGACAGCATTTTATTTACAGGGTGATTCTGGTGGACCCGTGTTGGACTCCACAGGTGAACTAATGACAGCATTTTATTTACAGGGTGATTCTGGTGGACCCGTGTTGGACTCTACAGGTGAACTAATGACAGCATTTTATCTACAGGGGGATTCTGGTGGACCCGTATTGGACTCTACAGGTTAAGTAATGACAGCGTTTTATTTACAGGGTGATTCTGGTGGACCCGTGTTGGACTCTACAGGTGAACAAATTGGAATAATCTCAATGGCGGGTATAGACTGTGCAAGCGTGAGCTTAGCTACAAGAGTTCCATTTTACTTGGATTGGATTGAAGATGAAGAGGCACATGGAGAAAGAGTAATCAATCATTACAAACCTTTCAATCCATCTTCGCAAGGAGGAGCCACAGTTTACGATTTTTCGTTAAAAAATTATGCCACACTATTTACAATGCTGTTGTGTGGAGGACAGATCTTGACAATGTGAATTATAGTGGAAACGAAAAATAATTATTGGACAGCCCTGAATACAAAGATCAAAATGAAATGTAAAAATAGTGAAATAATAATAAAATGTTTAAGTTATCTAAAATGTAACACTATTTTATCTACTTGTTGTAACAAAATTAATCCAAAGGCTCTCACTCTTGTCTTGCCTCACGTGAAAGCCTGAATTCATCTTTCACCAGCTGGGCCCAAGCCTGGTTTCATCTTTCACCAGCCGGGCCCAAGCTTGAATTCATGTCTCAACAGCAGGGCCCAAGCCTGAATTCATCTTTCATCAGCCGTGCACAAGCCTGAATTCGTCTTTCATCAGCCGTGCACAAGCCTGAATTCGTCTTTCATCAGCCGTGCACAAGCCTGAATTCGTCTTTCATCAGCCGGGCCCAAGCCTGAATTCATCTTTCATCAGCCGTGCACAAGCCTGAATTCATCTTTCATCGGCTGTGCACAAGCCTGAATTCATCTTTCATCAGCCGTGCATAAGCCTGAATTCGTCTTTCACCAGCCGTGCATAAGCCTGAATTCATCTTTCACCAGCCGGGTCCTAGCCTGAATTCATCTTTCACCAGCCGTGCACAAGCCTGAATTCGTCTTTCATCAGCCGGGCTCAAGCCTGAATTCGTCTTTCAGCTGCTGGGCCAAAGTCTGAATTTATCTTTCACCAGCCGGGCTTAAGCTTGGATTCATCTTTCACCAGCCGGGCCCAAGCCTGGATTCATCTTTCACCAGCCGGGCCCAAGCCTGGATTCATCTTTCACCATCTGGGCTTAAGCTTGGATTCATTTTTCACCAGCCAGGCTTAAGCTTGGATTCATCTTTCACCAGTCGGGCTTAAGCTTGGATTCATCTTTCAACAGTATGGGCTCATCCAAGCGGATGTTCATGGTGACACTGTATGTGAACAGTTACCAAGACTATGTACTTCTAAAGTGAATCACTGAATCCACTGACGTCAAGCATAACCTCAGTCATTCTCGTTGACTGCCCAATCAGCGTGCAAGATCTTTCACATCCCTACAAATTAACGCCGCGACTTTCCGGGACATTTAGCTGCGTTTTGACCACCATTATCGGAGGAAACATTGACCTGGTACCAGATTTTCTTATTGTCGACTGAAATTACAAGTGAATTAGTGTCAATACATAGTGTGGTTTCCTTTATTATAGGAACAAATACATAGAGCTCACGTCTCTAGGTGGCTGATTAAACCATTTTGCTACAGTAAAATAGTTTAGTTTAGCTTTGACTTTGCAAGTTGGGTCAATTATCAAAAACGACAAATTAACCTAACGAGGTTAGACTGGTCGTATTACGTTGCCTTTCAGTTCTTAAACTTCAAACGGTCTACCCGAACAGAACTGAGAAGAAATTGATAACAACAGATAATGAAGCCCGCGTTTAGCAAGTATGAATGATTCAAGGTTAAACCTGCATGTAAAAATGGTTGCCTATGCACCTCTAAGCAAGTTTGCGCAGGTTGTAAGAAATAAGCTAGTCGGTCTTGGTCAACAATAGTCGAGATCTACCCCGGGAGTTGATGGGACGCATCCATGGGAGTCCGTGACAACTGGAATGATTATGAATAAGCAAGCGTATTCATAGAAACCCCCAAAATTAGGCTAAATGTCTTTAGAAATTTTTAAGCAAAACGTATTCATTTCTGGCAAGTTTTTATAAACGTCAATGAGATCTTCACGGTTGAAATTAATTCAAATATTGTCGAAACTTACATTATATACAAACGTAATATTTATTAATTTTACGCTGTTTTTCTAGTTATACTTACGGTTAAAAGATGCCATTGGTAAGACTACATCGCAGGCACGATAAATAATTATGTTCGTATGTTGAGAGGCACATACTTTTTGCTCATTTATCATAAATCAAGGTTAAGTGGCTTCATTTCTTTACAATTATACTTATGTCTCTGCATTTTGTAGTACTTTGAAACTTGTGTTTAAATAGGCTATACATTGTGTTTAAATAGAAGACTCATTTTTGGCTGCTTGAAGGGTTAATTTCCTGCAAAAATAGCTGCAAAATCGTATGAAAAAGCGCAATCAGTTTATCTGCTGATTAGTTGTCTGCTGTCGTTTTCAAAAGACAGCTGTTCTCTTGTTCCGAATGATTCTAGGCGTGCTTACGTCACAGCGGAGGCGGAGTGCTAGACTTATATGCTTGATGTCAACAAGGTCGTCTTAGCTACACTTACACGTGAGTAGGGTTATTTCGCAATGTGATAAACAGCCTGAATCAGTACGACTAACAAAACCACTCAGAGCAACAACCGACAAGGGGTCACCCATTCGTTAAATACAATGCAAGGCAGACCAAACATCTTGTTCCTCTGTATCATTTGGTCATTTTGACAGGTTTCCATGTACCTTTAAAAATTTACAGTTTAATTGCACTGCTACATTGTACTATAAGATCGCGACCTCACTAACAAAGGGATATTATACTCCATGACGCAGTCTTATATTTAAAGACCCTTCCACTTTCCTTCTTATTGCCTTGTGTTAAGCAACACTGCCATTTGTGACTAGGAAATGGTCCCTAAGCAGCAGTTACTGATTGAAATCATGGCTTTTAGTGAAGCAGAGCAGTTACCATCGTGGCGCTGAAAACGATCACAAATTTTTGCCTAAACAGCAGATATTTTTCATATCATTTATTAACAATTTACAATCCATACAGTTACAATTGCAATTATTAGTTACAAAACATTACATAAACAATGCAATACATTGCAATGAAGAAAAAACTACGTAGGCAAAACCCCTCACATGGGCTATAATCGTCATCAAAATACACAATAAAATGCAATAATAATAATAGTAATAATAATAATAACAATAATAATAATAATAATAATAATAATAATAATAATAATAATAATAACAACAACAACAATAACAATAACAAGAATAACAACAACAACAACAACAACAAACAGTATTTACAGTGGTTAAATATTACAATTATATTATGTTACGTTAAGTTTATTACAAAGTTTATTTACACATTTTAACAATAGATGGCGAGTGTCGTCATTGTCCTTGAAAGTGCAATCAGGATCGAGTTATCAAACTTGGGAAACTTGCCAGAATTCAGTACTTTTTGGGAAAAAAGTGAAATTATAGTTTTGATACTTTAATACTTGCAATATATTAAAATTTTAACTTTAACCATAAGCATGGATGTCTAACTACACATTTTTAAAAAAAGCCCCCTTATGTAAGATGCATAAAGCCGTTTACTGAGATAAGTTTTTACTCTTAACGGGAAATAATTATTTAAGAGTAATTAAGGCTTTTATTAAATATATTGAAAAAGCGTTTTAAGACATGATGAACAATATACCATGTTATGATCATATCACTAAAATGAATCCTAATGAATGACAAATTATTTTTAATACTAATCATTAAAGTTTTCATTTAAGTAACTAATATAAGATTGACATCAAATGGATAACCCACTGTACCCATCAAAGGATTGGTAAGACTTGGTTTCAAGTCACTTCTGTATTGTATACGGTATTTTCAGTGTAGTGCATGTATTAAAATTTCTCATAGTTTTTACACAGGAGGGCACACAAATATTCAGAGGGGGGGGTGGTGGCACAAAATTCAAAACCGATCACACTAGTTGCCTCATGGCATTGCTTTCGCTAAACTCCCGTTCTTTTCACAGGACTATGAAAAGTTTAGATTGGTTTACACAGCTAGATGGCAGCACGAGCCATATTCATTCCAACAGTTTTGATGGCAGTCCATATTTAAATTCTTGCTGGTTTTTGCATCCAGATGGCAGCACCGACTTTAAAATCTGCCTGAAAGTGTAGACGACAATCCATGCTTGAAGTTGTTGTCATTTTTCTTCAACACCAAATGTGAAATCCTTACATAGTTGAAAGATAGAAAACCTCTTTTGGCCACAGCCTGAAAAGAGAAAATGAACAATGCCAGTATATGCATAAAAAAACTTGTGGTTAAATCATATAAATGTTGCAGACGATATTAAGTCTTTCTTTAATTCAACCATTTCAAACTCATATTGAGCGTTTCTGCAGATTAACCAATAGTGCGGCTCGAAAAACTTTTTCGTCAATCAATTGGAATCATCAGAGGGATTTTCGAGACTTGACCAAACTAGGAAAATGCCTAGTTTTAATTTTTTTTTGAGTAATGGGAACACCTTGTAGGTGTTACTCCTTTTGTAAACATAATAATACGGTAAAGAACTTCAGTATCTGTTGGGATTATATAGGCTTTTAATTGGTATTTATTTTCTACACTTGACTCACAATATTCGTTTGTATGTGGATTTTGCCTCTAGTAAACGTTAAAATGTTTTGTTTATTTGTTTGTAATGTAATGTGATTAATAGTGGTTTAATAAACAAACGTTCATATTTAGCCATTCATCTATCTAGAAACCGGCGCTAATGGGATTCCATTTGCTGACGATGTAATTGGGTTAAGGAAAAAAAAGGGGAAATGAAGTTTCCAGAATGTTTGCTATTCTGATGACTGCAATTGCCAGATGATACATTGTGGAGACAGAGCATCGTATTGCAGATCATATCCTGCCTCTTTATCCTGAGATTACCATGTCAGACAACGAGCTTCAGCTAAAGACTAAAAAGCAGAAGCTAATGAAAATGATGACTGGGAAAGATTCAGTAATCTTGACTTATATCATCTGTGACATAGACAGCTGGTGTAATTAGATAAGACGTGAGTCCACCCATCCGTTGCTCCAGACGATAGACCACCTATTTGGATTTCAAAATTTGTTTACAAGAGCCCATGAGTTCTTTGCTAACTTTGTCAAGTATCTCATAGATGGAAATTATGATGTGCTTGATAAGAGGGGCCATGATTTTGACCCAGAAACCACTTTTAAGAAATTTAGAGGAGGATTTGAGGGACTTAAGCAGAAACCTTGGACTGTCCATACTGTCAATCTAATCAAGCAGGCAGTTAAGCAAACAGGGATTAAATTTTATATCCTCGATCAAGGTGACAATCAAGACCTTGTGCTCATCCATCAAGTCAGAGATAAAGAAGAAGACGGATCAATTCCTCCAGAGGAATGGAAAAGAGTTACAGAAGCAACTGAACTATTCCTCAAGTTAATTAAGAGAAAATTTGGAGAAGTAGGTTTGACTTTAAAGTTAGAAGAAACATTGGTTTCAGGAAAATTCTTAAACTATGGGAAAGACCTTTATTACAACGGACGGCAACTGTCCTTGAGTTTAAAGAGAGTTTGTAAAGGAGGAATTTTCCCATTTCACTATTCTCTCAATTTCCAGTGTTTCAAAATGTTAAAAAAACAAATTATATGGGTAATTTGGTCATAACACTGTCTGACAGAAATGTTCTCATAGAAAGGCAAAATTTCGTTGCTTTCATTAGAAGAAGGAAATGTGCCTTTCAGGCAGAATTAAACGATGCTAAAATAGAAATTTATCAATACGGTGCCGATGGTAACGCTAAAATAATCAAATTGAAACTGTAAGTAATCTGATTAACTCATGAATGCACGAAACCAATACTAAACTAGTAGACTGTGTCAAAAAACTGTAGTAATATTCCGTTTCTGTGACAGGAGATTCTTTAAATGACTGCTTTTCACTGGGATGTGTGCAAGCCTGATATACACCGGTGTGGAACGAACCTATCAAGTTTTTACATATTCAATTCAATTTGGCTTTATTTACACAATTACGTGCAATGTACATTGGCAAAGCAATATATTACACGTTAAATTCAACATAAACCGCAAAAATTACAGTAGGTTGTATGCAAAGTTATTTTTATAGACAAAAATTAATATTGAGATACGTTATACTGATACAGAAATCACAGTTACATAAAAATTGTATAATTAGCAATGAAAAAGGAAAAATTTGTTAAAAGTAGTAGGTATCAGTACCAACTTTTTATATGAAAGATTATAAAAAAATAACAGAAAGAGAGTTGAAAATAATTGAGGTTAGAGTCTGCTGCCAAACTGCTGATTTCTTCTTCCCTAGAGACTGGAGTTGTTGCCAGAACTTTCTTGCATTGATGCCATAGATGTGTAAATTATAAGTTGTAATCAGAAAGGCTACAAAAGCAAATAAATGGCATGAAAAGCAAAGCCTGCAAAAAACAAAGAAACAGTATTAAAAACAATTAACAACTATACATTATGCAATGCAAAAGTATACCTAGATATTAAAAAGTCTCGATTCTTGAGTAGATCTTGTTGAACACCATCTGATTTTGCATTTTGTCACCGGAATACGTGAACAGCATCATGTCCTAAAATTGTGTTCTTGACTCAGAAAGCATACAGAACTTTATAGAATACAGTACTAAGGTACTGTTTGGGCTTTCAAAACCAAATTTGAAGCTAGATTACATTTTGCTCTTCTTCCTTCTTTATTTACCAATACATATCATTCCTGTTTGGGCTTTCAAAACCAAATTTGAAGCTAGATTACATTTTGCTCTTCTTCCTTCTTTATTTACCAATACATATCATTCCATCTAAACAAAACCATAAACAAATGACATAAAAAAGCCCTAGCCAAAAGTCAATTTTACATAATTCAGAGTTTCATACTGCACCGTTGCATTAATCAATAAATAGCTGTTATCTAATAGTAAATTTAAATTCTATAAAGTAATTTTAGTATATACGTACGTTTTTAGCCCCAAATTATAAACAATTGCAACAGATAACGACAACATTTAATCAACCCACCATGACACGTCCTCACTCACACGCCTCTGACACCGATTAAACTGATCACGTGTCCAGGCCAAAAAATCACCACAAGGTGGCCAAAGCCAACAACAAGTGCAGGCCGCAAAGCACGCCAATGCCAGATTTCCAGTACAGGTACAGTATATGTAACTTAATGTCACTATGTAATTTGTATACATGTGTGTAACAAATGATGCAGACTGATCGGTATAATGATTATGTGCAAAGCAGCCTTAAAAGCGTTGTACTTTAAATGGAGGTCTGAAAATGGTTTAAAATGTTCATAGCTATGTGGCGAGTACAAGACAATGAAAGACATAAATGCAAAATTGTATTAGAAACTTTTACATTATTAGGCATCCATATATATGTACTTGAAGACTTCTTTAACTCACAACAGAAAAAAGTTAACATGACCATGGCACACAGTAGAAATTTTTGTGACTTTGAATTAAATTGCTGATATATAGTTATTTAAATAATCTACGTATATCTTCACATGCAATGAAGTGGCATAAACTTTCTAAGATTTTAACTCTTAAGAAGTCTTAAGTCTAAGAACTCATAGACTTCTTACGCAGGTTTAGTGATGTCAACAGGTATGGAGCCAATGAAGAAGTCATAGACTTCTTACGCAGGTTTAGTGATGTCAACAGGTATGGAGCCAATGAAGAAGTCATAGACTTCTTACGCAGGTTTAGTGATGTCAACAGGTATGGAGCCAATGAAGAAGTCATAGACTTCTTATGCAGGTTTAGTGATGTCAACAGGTATGGAGCCAATGAAGAAGTCATAGACTTCTTACGCAGGTTTAGTGATGTCAACAGGTATGGAGCCAATGAAGAAGTCATAGACTTCTTATGCAGGTTTAGTGATGTCAACAGGTATGGAGCCAATGAAGAAGTCATAGACTTCTTACGCAGGTTTAGTGATGTCAACAGGTATGGAGCCAATGAAGAAGTCATAGACTTCTTACGCAGGTTTAGTGATGTCAACAGGTATGGAGCCAATGAAGAAGTCATAGACTTTACGCAGGTTTAGTGATGTCAACAGGTATGGAGCCAATGAAGAAGTCATAGACTTCTTACGCAGGTTTAGTGATGTCAACAGGTATGGAGCCAATGAAGAAGTCATAGACTTCTTACGCAGGTTTAGTGATGTCAACAGGTATGGAGCCAATGAAGAAGTCATAGACTTCTTATGCAGGTTTAGTGATGTCAACAGGTATGGAGCCAATGAAGAAGTCATAGACTTCTTACGCAGGTTTAGTGATGTCAACAGGTATGGAGCCAATGAAGAAGACTTCTTACGCAGGTTTAGTGATGTCAACAGGTATGGAGCCAATGAAGAAGACTTCTTACGCAGGTTTAGTGATGTCAACAGGTATGGAGCCAATGAAGAAGTCATAGACTTCTTATGCAGGTTTAGTGATGTCAACAGGTATGGAGCCAATGAAGAAGTCATAGACTTCTTACGCAGGTTTAGTGATGTCAACAGGTATGGAGCCAATGAAGAAGTCACAGACCTCTTACGCAGGTTTAGTGATGTCAACAGGTATGGAGCCAATGAAGAAGTCATAGACTTCTTATGCAGGTTTAGTGATGTCAACAGGTATGGAGCCAATGAAGAAGTCACAGACTTCTTACGCAGGTTTAGTGATGTCAACAGGTATGGAGCCAATGAAGAAGACTTCTTACGCAGGTTTAGTGATGTCAACAGGTATGGAGCCAATGAAGAAGACTTCTTACGCAGGTTTAGTGATGTCAACAGGTATGGAGCCAATGAAGAAGACTTCTTACGCAGGTTTAGTGATGCCAACAGGTATGGAACCAATGAAGAAGTCATAGACCTCTTACGCAGGTTTAGTGATGTCAACAGGTATGGAGCCAATGAAGAAGTCATAGACTTCTTACGCAGGTTTAGTGATGTCAACAGGTATGGAACCAATGAAGAAGTCATAGACCTCTTACGCAGGTTTAGTGATGTCAACAGGTATGGAGCCGATGAAGAAGTCATAGATGAAGTCTGGGATTTTGCAATCGAACAACAGACACTGATTCGAACAAATACATTGGGTTTAATTGTGCAATCAAAGTGAAGTCTGGAATAACTATAACTGCATTATAGACAGTACAATAGGTTTCGTTCTGCATGGCTTGTGCATAACTTCCTCAAAAACATGACAGAAAACAATAAAACTTCCGACCAACTAAAATCTAAAGGTGAGCAAACACTACTATTAAAAATGTTAATAGAAATGTGAAAATGTAACAGCACATGAACAGTTACTGTTGCAGGAAGAGAAAAAGAATTAAACAAAGATACACAAGAAACAGAAACAGAACACAAAATACACAATCATAATAATGGCAGCAAAATGAACAGAACTGCACAAAAATTCTCGAGGATTTTACACAATAACATCAATTTCATCAAAAGATTCTCATAGATAATTTTCTGTTAAAAACAGTAAATGTATGACTTGCTTGTTAAGTAGATGCATAACAAGCCTGTTTGCAAAAGTGAATTCTGTGATAACTTCAAGTGAATAAAACAAACACATCGGGTGTTTGCATGTCATCTGTAAAACTTAGAAATGCATAGAAACCATCAAGTACAAGGCAATCATTATTTAATGAGAGCAGTTCTGTGGTAATGAACGGTTAAAGAATCTCCATTGTTATTAATAAAGTCACAAGTAGCTATAAGCGTGTTTGTATAACAAAATCGTCCATAAATCGGCAATTAGGTTTTTCTAATTGTTCACATATCTCCGTTTCATCAGGATCATTTTGATAACAAGTTCATTGCTCTATGTTATTTCTAAGCTGAGATAATCCATGCTGAAGTTGAGGTGCAGGCTACACACTGCAACCTTGAGAAAACCACAGTTAGCGTTAGCCATTGTTTTTTGTCGCATTCCTACATGAACAACTTAGCAACCGCACAAACATTAGTTGCTATGGATTTTGCAAGAACACATTGAAGTTATGTTTAAAACCAGTAGATGGCAGCAGTTACTTTTGAAGATCTCGTCTTGACAAAAGAAAAACCAGAAACAAAATGACTGCTTGCATAAGTTACTACCGAAGTTTGAAAAAACAAGTTTTTTACATTTGCAGTACTAGTTTTCGCTTGTGGAACAAACTTTAGAGAAATCACTTCCGAGCACTAGCCCCTTTGTTGTTTCTACCGTGAGGGTGATATCACACCTAAACCTGTCTGTAAATCTAACTGTGTTTTTAGCCTGCACCCACCATGTTTGTTTTGCTTGCTTAATAACCTTCTTTCATAACCTCTAATACCATCACCAATTAGCAAGTTGCTCTTCTCAGCATGCATACTAACCATGTGCACACCAAACTTCTAGTATGTCGTCAAAGACTTTTAGAAGTATATTATTCAAGAGTTCAAGACTTTTCGCCAGACAAGTGAGTACGGTGTTATAAAATTAGATTTTTAATACTTTTTGAACATTTTCTTGATATTTTGATGCTAGACTACAAAAGTCCAAAATGTTCAGAATTTTTTAAAATAAATAAAAAATGGCATTTGACCTAACTTTTTGTGCATTCTAATTTGAGGCATCATAACGTAGTTTTAACGATGCCAACTTATGGGCGGTCTAGGTTTGCAAGCACATATAATGCAGTTCAAATTCAATGACTTCACCTTTTCTACATGACTTTAGCAACATCTAGCAATTCAAACACTTGCAATTCTCTGAAGAAGAACTGAGATAATTACAGAAACTTAGTATTCTTAACAAATAAACTTAACAAAAAGAAGCAAAACTATGGTGACAGGCTAAAAGCGCAAAACTGCCAATGCTCTTCACTGCTGTCCGGTCAATGCGGCTTTTACCAATGTGCAGATTATCGTTCTACACATAAAAGCTTTGATTGCTCGCAAGTTGGTGCTATTTAGCACGTTAAGTCTTAAGTCTTATTGAAGCCCCAGGGTTGTAACAATGCTACAGATTCCCAGAAGTGATGATGGCAAATATTCTAGATTACTGATGAAGCTCATTACATTTGCACAATAATACAACGTTGAAACTAAGCACAATTTCTTATACACAATATTTAACTGTTACAATAATGCTTTGCTAAAAGTAGTTTTCTTAACACACAAATCACGCATATAATAACGATAATATAACTGGAATGCGATTATATAATTGAAAGTAAAACAGCTCTTTAACTCAAATGACAAACCATAAATTTTAAAGCAAAAGATTCGCGCGCTTCTTTTATTGGTCCAACCCTCTGTCATCAAATCTGTCAATTCTCCAAAATTGCGTGCACCGCGTTATTTCCGACTTTTGTAATTCGTGGAAACGGCGTTTTTCTGCGACTTATCCATTTCGAGTGTGCTGCGTGATAATTAACGACTATGATGAGGGTATTCTAAAAGTGGCACTATCTAGCGTTCACCATTACCTACACTATGATTTACGAATTGCTTTTAATTAACTGGTTATCTTATAGTCTTTTATATTGGTTTTTACAGACTGGTTTACCCAGCGATGCCATATACGTATCAAATGTAGATGTATTTAAGAGAAGATTGAACAAGCAATGGGCTGGGAAAGAGATGGTATACAATTACATGTTCTTCTTTGAAGATACAGACTCGAACTTGTGTACATGATTTGGCTAGAAGATTACTACTTTGCCAAACCAACATAAGGTAACATAAGGTAAGATGGCTATAATACTTTGCGATAAACAAGATCATGTCACACCCTAATCTGAGGTATAAGGAAGTTTCAAATGGCACAACGTTTCAACAAAATAAAACAATTACAATTCAAAACCATTCTTGTATCTTGTTTGCTAACATTGCTAACTTGAGGGTGGATAGTTTGTTAAGTAAGTCATTAAGTTATAATCCCAAGAAGGAAAAACATCAATTTGATCAATTTTTCACTTGTTTGTTGACATTTCTTGAACTACAAGTAAAATAGGGCAAAAGACAGACTTCACAAAGTGACCATAATAATTTGTAGCAAAGTAATCATTTTCCGTGTGCTGAGGTTATTGATACATAACCCTGAACTTTACTGTAATTTAGGCTAATTAATTTTGTTAATGAAAAATAAAGAAAATAGTTAACTGAAATGTGCTACATTTGGATAAGTTGTTTGTTGTTATTATGAGCTCTATCTGGTGGCACTAACAGCATAAACTATATAGTAAGAATCTCCTATAGCACGACAAAAGCCAGTTGGTACGTGATATCGGATTTGCGATGACGCAGTTGCAAAATACGCAAATTTTGCAGATTGCCGATAGTGAATTGTTCACAGAAATGCAGATTTTTGATGCGTAACTTTGCGGATCTTATGGGTAATTATGGCATGTGAAAGCCGGGTAAGGTAAAATTTTCAGTTGTTCGTACAGCAATTTGTTACCCAAATTTCAGTACTTTTTGTTTTGTCATGATAGTTTGCACCTTCGTGGTCTGGTGTGATGGGGATTGTAGTGGATTGATGTATTGTGTGGGTTGTCATTGAGGGGTTAAAAGACTAAAAGCAAAATTCCTTTGTTTTCAAAGGGGGCTAATAATTTATTATTGATTAGTGATTATAATTCCCAGCTTCATACAAAAAAAGGTTTTTTTACAATAGGGCACACATAGGAAGCTTCCATATTTTCACTTGCTCTTGTGAAGATTTTTCCCGGATTTGTCAGCACAAATTTGTACCCATGTTGTTTCTTGTACTGTCAACCTCGGATATAAGGGACACCTCCAGACCGGGAAAAGTCGTCCCTTTTATCCGATTTGCCTTATAGGCGAAGCTGAGTCACACTGTGGGTGTATCTAGACCTGTTCTTTCTTTTATCCATATTTTTATGGATTATTGCTACACATTCAGTGCAAACGGTATGTAGGAAGCTCCTTTAGCGATGCGAGATGTATGTGACCAAGGAAACCGAGCTGTTTGAAAGCCGAGTTTGCGAAAAATTGAGGTTAGAAATCCATCAATTTTGCTTTGATCCCTTATATGTGAGGTTATTTACCTGGGTTTCTATTACGCGGAACCTAAAGATATCGTCTGTCCCTTATAACCGAAAGTCGCTTATATCCGAGTACCTTATACACGAAAATTTCTTTAAGGAAATACTTTACGAAAAATTGGAACCGGTGTTGGTGGTCCCTTATAAGCGAATAATGTCCCTTATGGCCGAGGTTGACTGTATTCACTGGTTAAAGAGAAAGTGATAACTGCGCATCTCTGGTTGGGAGACAGTACCTCAACAGCACATTGATACAGTTTCTCAGTCTTCAACAGAGTAGATATTGGAGACAGTTCTTTATTAGAGACACATAAACCAAATTAACAAAGATTTTGTTTCCTCAGCTATCCTATAGAAACAGCAGCTATTAAACTTGTTTGTTGATATTATCGTAGTGAAATTACGAAACTATGAGAATGTGCAAATAGAAATTATTATAAGTTAGAAATCAGCATAGAAAAACACATTCTTTTTAATGAAATGCATCACAACGCAAGGAAATCTACAATTTACATCATTCCACTTCGCATTGTTCTTCAGTTGAAGCAAAAACTACTACATTTCAAGTTTTTCATACGTAAATAACTTCTTGCAGGAGGCTTTTGATTGGATGACGCAAAAATGTCGGAAAAGCAAAGCAAAAACAACATTGCAATTGGAGCATTTAGAAATACTTTCTCCAGTGTATATTCTTAAATGTCATTTCATGTTAGACGATCATTTAAAATCAGCACCATCCTGACACTAAACATTTACAAAAGGTTTTTATTTAGCGTGAAGTCTCAAATGTCTCTTTAGACTGCCTGCCTGAGTAAATGATGAACCACACTGACTGCAACAAAAAGGTTTTTCTCCGGTGTGAATTCTCAAATGTCTCTTCAAATCATTCGACCCACCAAACGTAGCACCACATTGACTACACTTAAATAGTTTTAATGGTTTCTCTCCAGTGTGAACTCGTGAATGCACTTTCAGAGTACCTGCTTGGGTAAACGCAGCATCACACAGACTACACTTGAATGGTTTTTCTCCAGTGTGAGTTCTTGAATGTGCTTTCAGATAGGCTGATTGAGAAAATGCGGCATCACATTGACTACATTTAAAAGGTTTTTCTCCCGTGTGAGTTCTTAAATGCCTTTTCAAATAGCTATGTTGAGTAAACGCAGCGTCACAATGACTACACTTAAAAGATCTTTCTCCTGTACAAGCTCTTAAGTGTCTCTTCAGATGGCTGGCAGAAATAAAGGCAGCATTACATTGACTGCACTTGCATGGTTTTTCACCAGTGTGGCTTCTGGAATGTACTATCAGAGAGCTTGACCCAGTAAATGCAGCACCACATTGACTACACAAAAAAGGTTTCTCTCCAGTGTGAATTCTTGAATGTACTTTTAGATAACTTGACGTTGTAAATGCGGCACCACACTGAACACACTTAAATGGTTTTTCTCCAGTGTGAACTCTCATATGTACTTTCAGATGACTTGACGTAGTGAATGCGGCATCGCAATGACTACATCTAAAAGGTTTTTCTCCAGAATGTATTTTCAAATGCCATTTCAAACCATGCTTACTTGCTAATACAGCACCGCATTGCTCACATATGAAAGACATTTTTTTTGCTTTGCTCAGAAGATGTGTTTTTGGTGGTTCGTGGGTAGAAGCAGCTACATTTTCATTGTGTCTAGCAGCTAAATCAGACTGAAGATTGAATGATGGTGACTCTTTTCTTGTATGATTTACAGTTGTTTGAAGTTTGTCATGTGTGAATCTAGAATCTTCATTCAAACAATTATCTGCTGTAGTCACTTTGACACTGCAATCACTTTTCACATGTAAAGGGTTATGTCTGTCACTCACATGTGATATTTTACGGATGTCCTTGTTTTCCATCACATTACCTGCAAGGCCATCATGTCCGGTTTTTATAAGCATTTCACACATTTGGAAATCACAATCTGCTGTTTTGTATTTGCTGTTGTTTTCTGCATTAACTGCTTCAACATCGCTTTCTGTTTTTGCTTGAACTTTGTCAATTTGCACATCATCATCATCTATTGCTTCAACATCACTTTCTGTTTTTGCTTGAACTTTGTCAATTTGCACATCATCATCATCTATTGCTTCAACATCACTTTCTGTTTTTACTTCAGCATTGTCAATTTGCACATCATCATCATCATCATCATCATCTATTGTTTCATCATTAATGCAATTCCTCATGGAATCATATGAATGACCAAGTTCAGTTTTTACTTCAGCAGGAATTACAGCTCGATCCATTTTTGATGAAAAAAACTTCGAAGTTTATTTCTGTAAGAAAAAATTAATCAAATTATTTTCAAATAAAGCAAGTCACTTGAATCACATGATGTCGACTGCATTATAAATGAAATAATAATTAGGTATGATTTTGCAAGCGTCTTCTCTAGACTGTACATGTTTCTATTGTAAATGACTTTTGTGGTTTCTTTTAATACTTTATGTGTGCCATGTAATTCTGAATTCATGAGCTGAAAGATGATATATATATATATATATATATGCATATATACATATATAAACACACACACACACACACACACACACACACACACACACACACACACACACACACACACACACACACACACACACATGCACCCCCCCCACACACACACATATATTTAGTATTTTTCAAACAATTTCAAGATAATTTAGATATATAAATGATAGCAATGAATTATACAAGGCATGGTGTACAGTGAAAATGGACCCAGAGAAACTCAGCAGGCCGATTTTTGTACACAGTGATAGCCATGGGATACTCAGATAAGAAAAATAATAACATTTTAATAAAATTCAGATTGAAAAAGAGAGCATTTGCTTTTACAGTTAAGGGAAAACCGTATGATTGTGTAAACATTAGTTCAGAATAAAGAATGCTCTATAATATTGAAAACCGCAAAAAGCTTTTTTTAATTTAAAACTTAGATTAAATAATAATTACCTCGGATACTCAAATTTCGTTAAACTTTCAAAGTTACGCGCGGCTCAGTGAATCTACTAAAATTGGCAGCGGCGCCTTTTTGTCACGTTCGCGTGGCCGACAAATAGAAGGTGCTACTGTGATAAACATGATCATGAATTGCAGCGTTAGTTTCTGACGTCATATGATGTAAAGCCCATTTTTGTGACATCACGCACTTAATCAGTACTATAAGACTTATGTAAATGTGCTTGATGCACAAGGGAAGATGCCTGTCATTGCAGAAACTGTGATTAGTTTAAGACATAAGCAATAGCTGTGTTCAGTTGCTGCTAGTTAACTTTCTAAGCTAAATAATCAAATATAGGGAACAATTGTTAACTTTTGGCAAGAAAATGTATATTTTGGATAGTAAATAAAATGAGATTTGGTCTAAACAATGGTCCGGTCTTCCTTTAAATACAACCCGCTTTGGAGAAAGATGGCATTCAGCAAGTTTGCCATTATAACGAGCTAATTATTACTAATGCAGAGAAACACAAAAACTTTGTTTTGCTAAAAATTTGGACACTAAGGAGTACTGGCATTATAGGAACTGGGGGATGGGGGGTGGATCCAGACTGTTTTCAGCACCCACTAAAGGCTTCTGTAAAACAGAGAGAATGTTGAAAAAAACACATGAACCACAAGCAAATTAAAACTCAGTAAATATCTGCTGAAAATACTAATCACCAAATACAAGAAGATCATGCAATAGCTGAATCCAATCCAACTATTGTGCTATTAGTTATTATTATTATTATTATTATATTATTATTTTTTATTAGTTATTATTTTATTATTTTTGTAGAAATACTGACTCAAAACAACCCTAAAACATAGCATCTCATAAGTTACAGTACGTCCTTGCTGAACAACTCCCCGTTCAGCGATGTTTCATTTCAACGGCGCTGAGCATTTGACACCTTTTTTCATTTAACGACGCACTGTTTCAATTTAGAAATAATTTTTTAAATTTACACTAACTATTTTTTATCTTATAGGAACTTGTTATATGTCACAATACAACTTGTTTGATGCATTATAACAGTATGTATTGTTTTATTCTATTCTAAAAAATAAATATTAACATAAACAGTGCAATTACAATACAGGTATAATTTCTTTATTTCCCCATTGACCACTAAATGCTAGCCGATTGGTTTTTACAGGACCAGTTACCTAAATGCACTGCAGTAAACAACCAGATATAAACAGAATCAATCAATCTATTGCACAATATTTAGCACACTTGCAGTTTATGTGGTTCTTCTCGCATCCTACAACCTTCCCATATCAGTCCCACTGCCAACACCCTATCTCCTTCCCACTCCAAACCTCCCCTCCCTCTCCATTACCAAGAATGCCAAGCTGCCCGACCCAACCTGCCACACCGCAAACTCGTCAAAACTAATTAATTGACTAACTCACTGGCTAACTAACTAACTAGTTAATAATCTTCGTACATTCATCTTTTTTGCACGGTATGAAGCTTCAAATTATAGTGTGTTCCAATATTAATTATTTTATTGTATAAACCGCAACCCTGTTTTCCTGATTGTGCCGAGTTTCAAAAGAGAAATAAAAGTTGTGTAAAGCCAGTATTGTAAATTAGTACGTACACAGATGCTGCAAAATGGTGCATGTTGAGAAAATTCGCCCAAAGCTTTTTTTAACTTTTCAGTAAGTTTACAATTTGGTAGCGCATTGTGAAGAGGTTTTCTACGCCGTGGCAAACAGTAGTAGATAAAAAATATCGCTCTTTGCAGACTCCCAACTAAAAATATTTCATCAAATCAGTTTATCTTGTCCGTCTCGCGATGCTAACAGTAACTTTCTTAAAATTATTTTTATAAATAGGAAGTATGTTATAACCTTTCTTTACATCAGTGTGCAGATAAAGGATGCATCTTTCTAATGACGCTCTGCTTTCACCGATATTTCTGATTTAGGCGATGTAAAAGTGCGTTAAAATAGAAACACCTAAACTGCAAACTATCCCATTATTTTTATAAAAATAATGACTATTAAAGCTCAGGCTTCCAGGAGGTAGTCACAGCAGATAACTTTGCAAAATTTAGAGAAAAACGTTAAGCGAACAAACATAATAAGCGTTGCCATTAGCAAATAATTGTATCAAGCAGTAGGAGTAACCTTCGGATAAAAACGACACGAGTACGGATAATTTCAATCTCTTCATGCGCGCACGACAGCATTTGTTATCAGAAACGTTGCAAAAAGCGTCAGTCATAATAATTCTAAATTTTATTTGTGAATCATTACTTAAGTTATTGCAGATGTTGTCTTAGGCTAAGACACAACAAGAATTGACAAGCATTTTAAAAGCAGTGTCGAAAACGTCAACATCATAAGTTTTTTTAAAGTTTGTTTTGTAACATTTGAAGTTGTCTATTGCATTATCACATTGTGGCAAATTTTTCCAATCTGTAGTTCGAACATTACTAGTAATCGTTATTGCTGTCATCATTGTTGCAGTCACTACCATCATTGTCATCATCGTTCTTGCCATATACATCTTAAATTTCTAAATGTAATTTTAATGTGTGGATTGCTGTTGTCACTGCTGCTGTTATTAGTTATCCACTTACCTACCGATACCTATTTACCTGCCTACCTACTTAACTGCTTTCCTATCCACCTATATCCTGTGTCAACCAACAAACTAACCTACCAACCGACTAACCAATCAACAAACAAACAACAAACTAACTAACTAACTAACTAACTAACTAACTAACTAACTAACTAACTAACTAACTAACTAACTAACTAACTAACTAACTAACTAACTAACTAACTAACTAACTAACTAACTAACTAACTAACTAACTAGCTAACTAACTAACTAACTAACCAACCAACCAACCAATCAACCAACCAACCAACTAACTAACCAACTAACCAGCCAACCAACCTACCCACCTAAAACCTGTCTACCTACCTACCTACCTAACCTGCCACGTATACTTTTTGCTTTCTTATGTACTTACTAGATAACGTGACTTCTTGTCACCACTACTTTTGATGGGACAATTCACAATGGCATTGCAGTGCGGTATAAAATTTTTACATTATTGCCTACTATAGCTTCCTAGTTATCTTTATTAATGGCAACGGAAATGACAGAAAACGGAAATTGCTGTCTGACATCATTGTCCATTTACCTACTCATGACCACCATTCGTACTGTCGGACATCATTGTCCATTTACTTACTCATGACCACCATTATTAATTAGGACATCATTGTCCATTTACTTACTCATGACCACCATTAGTACTGTCGGACATCATTGTCCATTTACTTACTCAAGACCACCATTATTACTGTCGGACATCATTGTCCATTTACCTACTCATGACCACCATTAGTACTGTCGGACATCATTGTCCATTTACTTACTCATGACCACCATTATTAATTAGGACATCATTGTCCATTTACTTACTCATGACCACCATTAGTACTGTCGGACATCATTGTCCATTTACTTACTCAAGACCACCATTATTACTGTCGGACATCATTGTCCATTTACCTACTCATGACCACCATTATTAATCAGGCCGTATTTTGATAATTTCACATCCTTTTGCGGCGACCTTCACAGCTCGCATATGCTTTACCTAATCTTACTGACTGCACACAGTAATTTCTCCTTAACTTTAAATTAATGCGAACACAAGATTCTTTTTTTGGAAAAGTGGTCGTCTGATCTTCAGACAATTGTCTTTGAATCAACCAAGCAGCAGAGTTGTGTATTAGAAACGCACTAGGAACTTTTCATTTTAATTCTGTGCCATTTTTATCTACATTCTTTGTTGTATTGGTGAGTCCAACAAAACCCGTGTTTAATGTATAAAAAATATGTTGTGCAGCAAGTAATAATTAACAGAAACGTTTGAACAATATAACGCCAACCTTGAAAATTACAAAAAATGTTTGTGTCGCGTTAAGTAGCGCGTGATATCAGCGCAAACACATGCATGTTAAGTTGCAGAGGTGACCGACATACTAAATCAGAAGCCAGTGCCAATTTTCACTAGTAACATGATAACAAATTTTATAATGTATAAGTATAGTACTTATATATTGCCACCAAGTCACAACGTATTTTAGCTATGAGGCCCCTATGTCATGAGACCCCGCCACAACTGCGCAGCATGTCCATGCGTAAACTTGGCATTGGTTTTTAATACCTAGTTATATCGCTGCTCCTTTTTGCAAACGACTTATTAATTAATTGATTAATTAATTGATTGATTCATTCACAGGTTTAAAGACAATTAATTGTGTAACTGAGTAATTGCCCGATTCTGAGAGCTTAGGTCAGATCGATAGGGCGATGTGAGAAATATGCGTTGTGAGAATAGATCTTTATCTCTCGAGTTATCAAGCTGGCTTCCGCAACAAGCCTTTCAGTGTGAATATACCAGGTTCGTATAAGCAGATAGTGTCTTTAAAGAGAATGTTCTTTAACTACTTCTAGTATAGCAAAGCAATTCAACAATCATTAACAGTGATGAAAGTTTTATGATAACAAGTTCCAAAGATTAATCAAGACTAAGATTTCACTTTTACAAATATTTAACTTATGCGCTTGAGGGCGCTTACAACTAGAAGCGGAATATTACAAACAATATACCGATCAACACTTATTTATTAAACTGCTCTGCTCGCACTTCTTGTGCACAAATTACAAATTATTACATGCGAGTATAACCGTTACAGTAACTAAAATAATCATAAAGTCACTTAACTTGTGGCCTGGCCAACCTAACAACTGTAATTGGCCAGTTCCAGACTCCTAATCGAGATTCTTAGCATCAGAGGTTTGATACACAAACGACGTAGAATTGCGTGATTGCACCAGTCCTTCCAGGCAGATCAAACTTTTTCCCACCTCCTGCTGCTAATGTAATAGTCACGTAGGGTTCATTTGCACAGTCAACATGTGGTGCTTTTGTCTCATCTCACTGACTGAAAAAATTAGCTGATAACATTTGTGCTCTTAAGTAAATTGCAGATTTTTGTACAAAAGTTTAAACGGCAAAAAAGTGACATCACAAAGTATTTTGAGGGAAATGAATTTTACAAATTATCTCAGGAATGCATGAACTTAATTTATTTTTGTTTTTGTTGTTACTGTTTTCTCATATTACTGCACTATTCATGGAGAATTTTGCAAATCATCCTGGAATTAATTTCTTTCTCATTGAAAAGGTTTCCCATTTCACCTTAGCTTTAAGCCTTCAATGCACCTGGCGAATTACTAGCTTTCAAGAAAACTTTTAGTCAGCATTAATTTTACTAACCGGAAGTGGTGCTGATAAACCAATGCCTAGCATTACCAGTTTTTTTGCTCGCTTATTGCTGTCTTTACTTATCTTGAGGGCTGTTTGTTTTAGAATTCTACAGTTGAGGTAATGCCATCATTACGATGAACATACCAATGATGTGGTTTGAAACACGTGCAATTGAAATAGATATACTGAGTAGTGAGCACATTTGATGTTTTGCAGACAACAGATGATGCCATTCTACATGCCTGTTGTTAAATATGTTAATTATCGTACATTCTTTCTAAAATGTTGAAAATAAGACGTACCTGAACAGAAAATATGGAAGACAAACAATTTAGATATGAGTAACAGGACGTCTATATTAGTAAACTAGAAATAATTAATGAATTTAAGCTATAATGAGCCCTTTATGGGTTATTCTATCAAGCACTTTCAAAATACAATATTCTGTAACATGTAATTAATTATGTAGATAATCAGTGTTGCTTCGTAAACAGAGGCTGTCGCAGCTACAGGTTTTGCGAATGGAAACGGGTTTTCCATGATGACGTCAGGTGAAATGGGACAATACAGTGACACCACAAGAGTAATCCACTCCCAATAATAGGCAACTCTTATTGCCACATTAACAGAAGTTTCATCGACGCCAACCAGCCCATCTTCGACATACTGAGTTGTTGTGATAAAAATTCCAATCACTTCGCCTGTCTTGTCTAAAATCCAAGGTCCACCTGAATCACCCTGAAAACAAATCTTACGATTGGACATCTGTCAATTTAGAGAAAAATCATGAACATTAAGGGACATAGCTACAGTTATTAAAGATTTTAATCAGCTCGTGCCACAGAATCAACTAATCAAATTAGTTTTTTATCAGGAAAAAAATATTACGGTTACTGAATGGAAAAATATAACAAGATGAAGAAATTTCTGATTATATTTCTTACCTAAACAAAGCAGATTAATGTAATTTAATTTATGGTTATTTGAAATATCGCTGTATCTCGGTGATAACAATAGTAAGAATAGAGGCCACATTTTATATTGTGAAATTAGGTGGAATACAAGTAATTGACAAAATTTTTACTAACATCTTCCACTACGACCTATAGCACTGTATACGTACGTGCACAGTCAAAATAAAATAAATACAGTTAGTAGATAGCAGATCGCAATATTACAACCTCGCTTCAAAACTACAAAAAAAAAACGTGTACACAGCCACAAACGGCCATACACATTAAAAAACCAGTTGATTAAATTATGTCACTATCTAACTAAAACGCAAAATTCAAAGATTTCAATGCTTCATCAGTTAGGGTGAAGCATTAAATAATCATAATAGCATTTATTCAACCCATTAAGCTTTTATCGCTGACTGTAAACAGGAAACTAAAACTACATAACTGAGATTATTTTTACCTCACTTCTTCCCTAAGTACCAGGCAGGGCAACAGCTCGTACCAATTCAAAATTCTTCCAAATAACTTCTCAAACTGAAGACGTAAGCATTACAGCTAGACTAATATTGATTCAAATACTTCAATAATGAAGCTTTGAAATTTTTGAATTTTTAAAACTTATTATCAGTTTTACATACGAATGCACCATAGTGTCCATAATGATATGCACAGACATGAAATTTCAGGTTTTCTTCCGCGCAATGACCTGCATCAGTAACTGTGAAAGACACTTTCTTCAAGACATCATAAAATTCTTCTTGTGATGCCGAATCTGAAATGCTAAATCTGTTGAGTGATAAAAAACGGCGTCTGTTTCTTAAAGCCCCCTAAACTTAGGAATTGTTTGGCATGTGCACTTACATTGGATTAAGAACTGAGCAGTCGATGACAAAGATCCCTACCTGAATACAGAAGCGCTACTGAAAGTAATTACATTGCCCTCGATTCTCATGAATGTATTTATAGTTGTGCTACAGGACAGCAGGAGGCGCTAAATTTCGAAGGAAGCCAGATTATCAGGCGATAGCTAAAAATATTTTCTTCTATTATCTGGGGAAATAGTGTACGCAAATATCATTTCATATTCATATAAGAAACACTTTCTAAAACCTGCCGCCCGCATTTAAGTGCCAGATAACTACAATTATTACATGAAAAGTACATCACAAACAGTTGCACAGCCTGGTTAAATACAAGTGCTATGCCAATGTAAATACCAAAGACCACGCACTACTATGTAATAGTACTATTAATACACCTTAAATAACTGATTATTGCTCTTAATATACATACATGTAGTATGAAGTATCAGCCTAAGGCGTTCATTAAGGATGTTTTTTTAATTTTGAGTATTTTTGCTTAGCAATTTCTGTAATGTGACGTTGTGCTATTGAAGTAAATCACCTTTCACAGGCTAAAATGCCTACATTTTATGTGCTTGTATTTGTCTAATAAATTCGGGAGAAAAATTGCCAAATTTTGGCGATTTTATGAATCAAATTTGTGCAGCAGACTGTGCAGGGCGAATTCAAAAATGAAGTAGACGACTGTACAATTGTTTGGTACACTTTCTTCATAATTATTATTATTATTAACAAATTGATTTATTAGTTTACAATGCATATCTTGCGATTTCAGTTACAAATTTAAAAAGAAATTGAACAAAATCAACAACTACATTTTTTTGTCTGGTTTGACATAAGATCTTTTACTTGTATAAAACTCTCATCCCACCTGTTATATCAGGTCCCCATCCTAGAAGAGTAACTTCATCATTTATGTAAGTAAAGTTGTTACACATTGGTAGTTCGGCAGGTTTAATATCATCAGAAAATTCAACATGTTTGTTTAATCGAGCAACAGCGATGTCGTGGAGATACCAAGGATCACCTTTCATGTTAAAATCTTGATGACGAAAATACCATGCAATCTAGAATAAAAATATTGAAATTAAAGTAAACTCACTCACCTTTTATAACATCTGACACAGAACAAAATCTATTCCAACATGCAAAATTTTGAGCTCTGGCCTAGAAAATGGGATATTCAATTAGTTCATTTGAGGGGCTGAGTATCAGTCAAAACTTTACTGTTCAAATGAAGGTATAATAGTCAGGGCCTATTTCAGGGGAGGAAAGTGGGGATACTTCCCCGGGGCCTCACCCTCTAGGGGGGCCTCGTGCCGAGGTAACATTTTTTTCGGTGAACGCTCTTTCAGTGCGTTTAAAAATATCAAAACCGACAATTGTTCGACGACGACCCAGGATCGGTTAAACGATCTGTCAATTATTCGAATGAATGTGGATGTAGCAAGAGGCTTTGATTCTAACGAGTTAATTGATAAATTTGCGAAACAAAAAGTCAGAAGATGGCTTGTACGGAAGTGAGAGTACAGTATTACATATTGCAAAGATGTTGTTTTTTATTTTACTATTTGACAAGTATTAAGGACTGGTCTTGAGAATAAAGCAGTTTTTCTTTCAATTGTTCTTTCCTTTAACAACTGTATAACTCCATATTTTCTCTTCGAAAATGCTTCTCCGGATTTCTAGCAGTTTCTAAGGCTGAAATAGGCCCTGATAATAGTACACTTAATCAAGTAAGTGTCTAGCGTTCTGCTACATCAGAAGTTGAAATGTTCTAAGTGCTTTATGGAGGGAATATTATAAATAAAAAAATTAATTGACAAAATCTGGCTAAACAACGGCTATTGACTCTTCTTCTTTTTTCCTTGCGTATTTCACCAATAATTCAAAACAAATGTCGCAACATGTATCTGTCTTAAAGGAAATAATAATAAATTTTCACACTTCACACTGCTAAGTACAGAATCAAAATTCATCTTTAACAACAAAAGAGCATACCATAGTTGTCAGAAAAGTGAAGTGGTTACAAAAGCCTTGCATACGCCTACTCTTATGATAAGATCACAAAAATACAGTTGCATAGAATATACAAGAAAATATAGCCTACCCAGCGGTCTGCCTTTGTGTCAAATATTTTGTTGCTCCCAAGAAATACTTTCATGTGTCTTCCAGGTGGCGCGCTACAAAATAAACGCATCTAGTTTCTTATTAATGACATTTTACATTGCAGTTTTGATACCCTGATACAAAAGCAATAGAGGAATAATATAACAAAACATAAGTTTATTACAGCACTCCTTTCAGCACATATCTCAGGTCACACGACGCACACCATATTTTTTAAGTTGTTAGTGGTATTAAAGAAAGAATACATTAATTTTTAATTTTTAAAATGCAGTTATGTATCAGACTGAAGAGTAAAAGTCCGCTTCATGTAACAATTTAATTATTATTCGTTTAAGTCTTTGTCCTGGTTTCAGGTTTATTTTTTTTGTTTTAAGCTCAATTGATGACTGGTACACAGGTATGAAAAGTGTTTGACATAAAGAAATAATAATATTGGCACACATTACAATTATCACACATTTGAATAAAAACAACAACAATAATACTTACTCATGTAAACAGTGTGCTGATGTTAATATGTATAGGTCATCGATTAATGTACCTCCACAAATCGAATAGCCAAAACCAAAACCAACCTGTATGCCAACCTTTAGAAAAACAGTGTGGGATATAAATCACGCACTTTGCTTAGTGCATACGTCTGCACTCATGCACGCACGCACGCACACATAATAAAAATTGAAACAAAGAAACAATGGACAAGGAATACTATGATAAAGTGTGAAATAACAGAATAAATCCGAATTACATATATTTTCTAAAGATTTAAGCTTCAATCATAGAAAATCGTGTCACGGCAGGAAACAAAACATACCATGAATGGATATTCCCTCCCAATCACATCCCGTCCACCACTGATCCTCGGATTAGCGGGCAATTCTGTAATAGGTTAACAGCTAAGGTCATTTAGATACAGACCATAGATGATTGATTAAAACTAGTTTGGTAACGAGCAAGTCTTGAAGCAAGCCTCTTAACGGCTGCTCAGGTCAGAACTGTGCTTTTTGAATATCTCATGTCCAGCTTGTAGTGTGTCTAACGAATTATCTTCAAATAATTAAAACATCGTTTATCATCTACACTGGGATGTTAGATTATGATGTTATGAACAGATTTTCTTTTATTCTGCAACTCCACCTGATCAATTCCCTGGATAAAGAGATCTGATAACTTACTGTTTTGCTACTTTAACAAACCCTTTTGTTATTAAATTAATCTTGCATTTTGTGTGTTTCGTGAAAGTTTTCTTTTTTGTCATATTCAATATATTACAGTCGACTAATATGACATGATTTAATGTAAAGTTGACCTTTGTGTTTGTTTAGGAATTTTGATGGTATTAAAATTCATTTGATTAATAATACATGAAAATGTTCAATAAATTATTTATTATTAATTATTTATTAATAATAATAAAATAATAATAAACAGCAAATATATATCATACTTCAGTGTTGGGAATAAACTGATGCTGTCAAGTGCTGCCACCTTTTAGGCCTTTAGGCCTTGAATGACTTTCTATCTTTAAATTTGTTAGACTGTAATTATATACTTAGGGGATTCAATCTGGTTTTATGCAGATGTCAGTAGGACAGTAGACTGTTACACTGTCTAGGTGTTCGCTGTCTGTTTATACTTAATTTTGCCGAATTCAGTGATTTGGTAAATGCTTGTGACCTGTTTCTGCACTTCTCTGATGCCTTTAAGTTGAAATGCCAGGGCTGGCCAATATACGTAAGTTAAATATGATTATTTTTCTGTGATTTAAAAGAGTTTAAATTCTATTTCATGTAACACAGTTTACTACTTTACAATTGTTGTAATTTGTAAAACTTGTGTAATTCATACCTAAAAAATTTAATATCTTGATTTAGTTCCTATTTTATAACAATCTTCTATAATCATCTGAATTTGAAAAATGCTTTTATTTTATTTTCTCACAATAAATAATCATTAGCAAGCCAAAGCGGAATTTGAAGTTTTGTTTTGGGACATTCAGTCAGCTACATTCAGTGTGAACTTTATGTAAGACAGAGAGTGTCATATCGTTAACTGTTTTGTAGTATTTATGTTTATATGTAATTAGCATAAAAAATTGTTCATATTCATTTACATTCATATTACATCATTCTCATAAATATTTTCATATTTTACCAATGTGAAAGTTAAAACTGTAAATACAAAAGAGTAAAAGAAACTTAACTACAGTATGATTTTTCACTATATTCACATCCTATTACGAGTACAAGGTTAGACAACTAAGAATAAATAAAAGTTTTTTAAGTGGTTCAGGTAGGAATCCACCTCTGCAATGCCTACAAGGACCAAGCAATAGCTTAGCAATCATTTTTCAACTTGCTTTAGATTCCATCATCTGTAATTTTACCATTTCTACATCTTATCATCTACACTTTTCACAATTTGTAATAGAATTGCATGTTTTGATAACACTGTTATAATGCTGTAGTGCTGTTCTATTGTTTAGACTAAAGATTAGACATTGGTTAGGAATGTTTTTAAAACTAAAGTATTCATACCTCTAAACGAAACTAACCTTTTTCAAAGAAACCACTGGATGTAGAAGACAGAGACTTTGTAAACAGGCATGTGTTAAAGCAAATCCATATTGTAAGCACTCTCAAAAATGTAACTAGATTCATTTGGGCTCAAAGCAAAAAAGACATTAATGACAATGTCGCTGGCACATCAATGATGGGAGTTTTAATACTGAATAATGGTCAGCTATAAAATGTTTCTCCTGCAAAACATGACTGGTTGCAGCTTATACTGGAAATTATTCATCATTAAAGTTTATGCACCATAATTAACATGCACATATACTATGTGGTTCTCACGAAAATGTGGTGCCAGAATTAGTGAAATAGAACAATTGTTCCAGAATTTGAAATTGCTCTACACTCGAGATTTTTCAAACACAATTGCTCTAAACTGATGACAATGAGGAAAATAAATGAATGTAAGAAGGAACAAAAACTGAACTAACAGTAGGGAAAAATGCAACACATATATGACAATAACTAGACACAGATCATAATCTGGCGTAAACTACATTCCAAACTAATTATGGCGTGCACTTTTCAAAATAACTGAAGTTCCTTTGATACAACAATTAACAGTTTAAAATTACCTTAATTTTCAAAATACATCCAGAATAAAATCAACTTATCTTTAATGTCACCATCTTAGAAGCAACAGAAGGTACGAGGTACCTTATAGGTCATTGTCATTGCTTTTCTTTTTTTCTCTCTATTTATGTTCACAGCTACAGTGGCAAAATTACCAAAAGAATCAGCTGGTAACTTTTCTACTCTTTAGTAATTTTTATGAGAAAATTTAAATTGTAAAATGTGTGCTTTATCAATTGTTAACAAGAGCAAAAATACCACCAAATACAAGTACTCTGAAGGTAATGAATCTTACAGCTGACCCCAAGTATGCCTGTCTTTAATGTAATTTTGATCTTGTCGCTCATGTTTTCTCATAAAGGTCGTGTAAACTTTTGTAAGACATCCTGGGTTTAGTTTGTTTCTTTCTGGAAGTTTTCTCGGGCACATTTACTCTAAGCCATCAATGTATTTGATAATGATAATGTAGCAGCCTTTAATGCACCTTTCAATTGCTTACTATAAATGGGAACTTGAGTAGAAGAGCCACTTCCATAGCAATTTTTGGTTTTTTGAGATGGAATACTGCTCGCTTTACTAATCTTGAGCACTGATATTTTTTATAATTTTATTATTGAGATAATGGGCATGATTATGATGATGGTAATGTTGATGTTGTTGAAGATATTAGCTAATAAGGTCTAGAAATTGTGAGTGAAAAATTGTGCATTTGAAATAAATAAAATGAGCACATTAAAATTTTATATTTTATTGTGATATGCTAAAGCATAGAAGTAAATGTTGGAAATAAGACAAAACTTCACAATTTTTTTCATATTGAAGAAAAATAATTTAAAAGCGAGTAACAGGATTTATTTAAAAATGTGTATTTAAAAATTGAAAGAATTTTAATATAAACTCATATTTTGTTACATCAGTGTGTATTATGTAACCATTTCGTAGCAAGTTTCATCAAAGATTTTTTACATATAAGTAATAATCAGCATTTTTTCTTATTTTATGAAGCACTCTCGTACTGAAATACAATCCTGTGTACAACGTAAATGATCATATAGACTTTCAGTGTTGCATCGCAAACTATGGCCACGTTACGTACAGGTTGGACAGGTCTCACAGGGTCTTCAAAGATGAAGTCAGGTTCAAAGGGACAACGCAAATTTATGGCACGATCAATCCATTCCAGATAAGCAGAAACTTTTACTCCCAAAGTGACTGAGTTTTCATCGACGCTAAAACCGCCATCTTCGTCATAGTCTAGAGTTGTCGTGATAAGAAGGCCAATAACTTCGCCTGTGCTGTCTAAAATCCAAGGTCCACCAGCATCACCCTACAAAAATGAATGCATCCGTTGTTGATTTTTGATTGTTATTTACATTTTTTAGATTAAACATAGTCTATTTAGGATTGGATCAGACAGTTTGTACAACATGATTTAAGATCCTCACCACAACAGACTTTATACACTATTTACAAGAACATTTACAGTAAGAATAGACTATAACTACACAAGCTGACAAGTTTTACTACAAGATTACATTAGACATTAGTAACATTTACAGTAAGAATAGACTATAACTACACAAGCTGACAAGTTTTACTACAAGATTACATTAGACATTAGTAACATTTACAGTAAGAATAGACTATAAAGTTTTACTACAGTGATACATTAGACATTAGTAATAAATGACGGTTAGTAAATATTAATGCACGATTATTTAAGAATGATGCATTTTATATCAGATAGAAACTACTGGAAGCGTTTAGTACATAATATAAAGTCATATATACATTTGATAGCATTTTTTGAATAGTAGAGCATGAAAACACACGTGTTGATCACAAAGGTTAATGAAATAGACGTAGACATAAACATAGACACAGAGCACTTATTTTCTCCAATATAGTTTTATAGCAAAAGTTTTAGTTAAATATTAAATAATTATAAATAATTAAATAAGTAATCACGAAGCAGGGCAGGAAGGGACCAAAGGGTCATCTAGTCTCTTGCTCCTTCATATAGCTAGACAGGTATATTAAAAATAAATTGTGATGCTGTGCATGACAAAACAATTAAGAAAAAATAGCGAAATTTGTCAAAAATAAAGCAAAAACAAGAGAATAAAGTTGAATCCATAAATCTAAAGAAAAGAATGCAAGAATAAAAAAAAGTTTGTAAGTAACATAGTAAACCAAAAGTAGTGAAGTAAGACATTGAATGAAATTAAAACAAGACGAATGATGAGTAATTCATCAATTGCAACAAAATAATAGAGATACGGCATAATGATGATGTGTTGTAACCGAATATTGCAACCAGATAAATACCAATACCTCTAAAATATGGATATCCATTTGTTTAATATAAAAAACACAAGTGTTAACCGATATAGGTGCAGTTGATGAAGAATTTAAACAGCTTTAACTTATTTTTGAGAGTTTACATGCATTACAAGTAAAATATTCACTTAGAAAGACAAAGATTTATGACAATGAAGTTTCAACTGACATCTTATACAGGGGTGTATAACACTGTATACATTTGCAACGAAAACAAATCCAGCCCTGTCTACGAGATTACAGAAACAGAAGTTCAGACATGGTTTATCGAACTTGGAGCTACAGGGGGAACAAATGAAAGTGTCAGTTTGCAGACATCTTAGATACATTTTCCATGAGTCGCACATCATCTGTTTCATTCATTTCAGTTGTCATACATCCTCTAACATGAATCTTGCAACCACTTAAAACCACGTTGCCCTGTCGCCCACAACCTCCCAGGTCTCTGTATTTCTGATATCTAATATCAACTCTTTTTGGAACGAATTAATGAATTCAGCTGACTTCTTTTCTTTTCTTTTCTTCAGTACTTCTTTGAAAGTCATTTTAACCCGCTGTCGTATACCTGCTACTGGTAGTTGTATACATGCCTTATTTATTTTATTTAATCTACTGTTTTGACTGTCCATTCCTGTGCCTTGGTTTTTATTTTATTTGGCCATTCTATTCCTTGAATGTTTCTGCAGTTTCGTCTTTGAAATGCATTTATTTCTGATTTGTGATGTGCTTTGATTGTCCACAATTCCGAGTTGTTTCCAATACATTACATGTTCCACAAGTGCATTAAAGATTCTTAACTTTGTTTCTAGACTGATCCTCTTGCTTTGAAATTGTTTTTTGCCAATTTGTTAACACGGATAATGCTGCTAGTGCCAAGGTTTTTCTTCCTGTTATATTTTCATCTGTTGCCCAAATGCTGCCTAAATATTAGCATTTTCTCCAAGCATTAGCTTCATTGCTTTTTATGTGGTACTCTTCTGTGTTATGTTAGTTTAATGTGAAAAACAATTTCTTTAATTTTAAGTAAATTTTGTTAAATAAATAATGGCTGATAGCTAGACAAAGTTCAACGTACGTTTCCAGTATAGTATCCTGGAACATATGCACAGATAAGATATCTTTGGTTTTCCTCCGCGCAACCACCTGCATCAAGAACTGTGAATGACACTTTCTTCAAATATTCTTGAAATTTGTCCTTTGAAACTGAAAAATGAAAGTGCTGAGTAATATGAAATAGCACTTATTTCCTGGTTTTCCAAAATTTCCAAAAGTCGTCATGGTCACGTGATTTGCTCTTACATATGGATAGCAGTGTCGACTCAGTGATGAAGGCCTCAACTTTTATACTAAAAGGCTACAGGATGCAACATAAATGAACCATTTCTTGATGTTTTTTATAATGCTTGGGTAATGGTAACTATGGTAACAATTGCCACTTCCTTCATGCCTGAAAATACATACAGTCTGGACAACATTACTAAGGTAGTATAGTGTAGTGTTTAGTGAGATTCATAATGTATACATACACACGCACGCACGCACACACGCACGCACACACGCACGCACGCACACACGCACGCACGCACGCACGCACACACGCACGCACGCACGCACACACACACACACACACTCACACACACACACACACACGCACACACACACTCACACACACACACTCACACACACACACACACACACACACACACACGCACACACACACATATACATTAAAACTCTTTCTAAACACTATACTGTAATACCTTAGCAGTAATGTATATATATATTATATACATGTATATAATTTATGTATTATACCATATGTACTGAGATTGACACTGTAAACATACAAACAAATTTGTTTCTATATGTATATATAAACAGACTGGTTTGTAAGTTTACTATGTATATCTTATGAGTTTAGTGACGGAATTAAAACACATAATTATGCAACAAAATCAACAACTATGTCAAAATGTTTTTGGTTCTGCACAAAAGCTATTGCTTTTCTAGATTAAAAACTTTCCATCCTACCTGTTATATCAGCTCCCCATCCTAGAAGAGTAACTTCATCGTTTATGTAAGTAAAGTTGTTACAAATAGGTAGTACAGCAGGTTTAATATCATCAGAAAATTCAACAGGTTTGTTCATTCGAGCAATAGCGATGTCATGGAGATACCAAGGTTTGGTATCCATAAAATCTTCGTGTATAATGTACCAAGCTATCTACAATAAAATAGCATTAAAATGAAAGTTAAATCACTAATGCTAATTAACATTATGACGTTTTACAAAGAATTAAAATTTTATTAGCTTTAAACATGCACGCTGAAAAATCTGTAAGCCAGAAACAACGAAGCACTTGAGATATCACTAAGATATGTGTTACCAAACATATGAACTTGCAAACAATTTCAGATCTGACCATTTCTGTAACAACTTAAGACTATAACCTATTTATAATTACGTGTTCTTTCAAAATTCAATACTTATTTCAAAATTATATGCATTTAAAAAGATGTATTTCAAAATGACATGTGTTGACATGTATCAGATAATAATTTGTATAATCACTATTTCTTGATAATAATTTGTATAACTTGTAGAATATATATATATATATATATATATATATTTATTTATTTATTATTATTATCATTGTTATTATTATTATTATTATTATTATTATTATTATTATTATTATTATTATTATTATTATTATTATTATTATTATTATTATTATTATTTAATAATGACAATAGTAAATATTTAGAAAATGAAACTTAGTTGTCAGAAAATTTTCCTCAACCCACTTAGAGCAATGAAGGCAACATGCATAACAGTAGGTGGATCGCATGCCGCGTTTAGCCCGCCCAACTTGAGGACGTAACTCACAATCCCACAAACCCTCTCGCTCACAGCATGTAAATAAATGAAAAACATGGAACAATTTGGTACTAACAAGTTTGGAACAGGTAAATTTGGTCCTAGTAATATTTGTTCCTGGAAAATTTGCTGCAAGGAATTTTTGCCACTAGGAAAATTGGGTACAGGAAAAGGTGATACTGGCAAAGGATTTAATACAGAGCAAAGGTTAGTAAGCAACCAAGTGATTCTCGTACAAGGTAAAAATGGTATGAAACAGGTTTGTGGCTAGAAAAGTTTAGTACTGGGAAAGTGTAACTAATACTAGGAAAATATGTTGCAAGAATCTTTTATAAAATCTACAAAATGGTCATATGTTTAAGATCATATTAGACATTATGAACGATCAGGCTTAAAGACTTATATAAGGAATATTAGGGCTTGAAAAGATAAGTTAATTACCCCAGATGAAATATGAATAACAAGTAAGAGGTCTGCCTCAATAAACATTCATGTAATACTAGCATTTGTCGTTCTCTTGTAACAGCATAAAAGCTTCAATAAAAAAGAATGAAACTAATTACCTTGTGACAGACATTAATTTGAAGGCTCAGCTCTTGTAATCTACTTAACTGGGTGAGATTTTTTTAGAGGACGATTTGTTTGAGTTTTTTGGCTTGGGGAACCTGATAAATCTGTCTGTTTCTAATCTTTCCAGCCATTACAAGTCTACATAACTATTATTCCAAATATAATGACCATTATAATTGTGGAAGTTGTAACTGTATATATTTAGGTGCTGCCATCTATTGACTAATCACTTTACATTTACTAGCGAAACTCACCCCTAGTATAATTGTTCGGTCCAGTGAATGTGCATACTCACTGGATCTCCCCCTATTTTACTGTAATGGTATTTGTGAAGCCAAGTTTGCATAATTACCTTTACATATATATACTGACTGGATTCTACCTCTAGTCACTCTCTGTCACGCTCTCAGTGCAGTGCAGCAGTCGTGATCCTCATTTTACTCATGTGTATTTAGTCTAATAAACGATATCAGTTTCGTGCAGATATGTAGTATAGTTTTTTATTCTTTTTCTACAAAGTGTTCAACTACAACCTCATACATGACTTTCACAATACTGACTTTCACAATAATGTATCTGTACTATAGCTAGACAATTTTTGTGGCAGAAATCTTATATGGCATTGTTGGGCATTGTTTCAATTAATTTTTGCTCAAGGGTGTAAGGATACAAAATTAATGTACAGCTGCATAGCACCTACGAGAAAACATTACCTACCCAACGATCTTCTTTTGTGTCAAATGCTTTGTTGCTCCCTAGTAGTACTTTCATATGATGTCCAGCTGCAACGCTACAAAACATTTGTTATTGTTATTATTATTATTATTATTATTATTATTATTTATTATTATTATTATTATTAAGCACTAAAATAAATATATAAAATTTATGTATGAGTAAATGCAAACAGTAAAACTGTATAGTCATGAACACTACGAAAGTTTTGCCAACCACTGTGTTCTAAAGATGACAGCAAGGAACAAATCCCTCAAATAATACGAAGTTACTTAAGAATAGCTATTAACTTTGCAGCTTGGATGTCCTCATGTAAGTATAATTAAGAGATAATTGTCTCAATCTAACATAACATTAAACTTAATCCCGGCACTGCATCAAATGCAAACATCACATGGCACACATTGCATACTTTATTTTTTACCCATAATTAGTAAAAGTAAAATGACTTTAATTTTTTATTTGTTTTAACTACAACAAGAAAAGTGTAGCTGAATGTTCTACTGACAACTGATGATTAAACTATTAAAATTTTAAAGTATTTTTTAGAGTATTTTAGGTTTATTTTATAAGTCGATAAAAATTTACGAATAGCGCCAAATGCTGACACACGTGTGTGAGAGATATACTTGACACATTTAGCATATAATGAGGCATGTAAATATTTAACAACGCCAGCACCAGCACCAGCACCAGCACCACCACCAGCACCAGCACCAGCACCACTACTAACAACTACTATAATACTCACGGATGAAGGCAGTGTGCACTTGTTAATATAAACAGTTCATTGAGTAATGTACCCCCACAAAACTCATACTCTTTAGCCCAATCTTGGAAACCAATCTTTAGTCCAACCTAGGAAAAAGGAATATAACAAATAAACGGGAGAATCTTTCTAACTTTGTATGCAAAAATGGGCAGAAATATTATAAAACATAGCAAAGACCCCGCAAAATAATTTACATATAAATACACTTATAATCAGTTGTTGGCATCCTTCTGTCTCGAAAGACAATAGATTGTGCGCCAAGAGAGTCAGTTATTGATCAAATTGATGGAGCTGCAGTGTCGATTGTGACTGAGCAGTTCGATCCTTGAGCGGCAGTTCCGGCTGCAGGTTGCACATAGGAAGGCTGTTTCATCCAGGTGAGGTAGGGAATCTTTCTGATGCCTGCGAGTCCCTTTATCCTCTTGTTTTTTCTCCCTCGTTTTCTCCGCTCTGTTAATGGCCGTCATAACAGCAGAATGCCAGTTGCTTCGATTATAATCAGTAATACCCTGTACTGGAAATCTGGCATTGGCGGGCTTTGTGGCCTTCACTCGTTGTTGCCTTTGGCCACCTTGTGGCGATTCTTTGGCCACGTGGTCTTTGGCCACAAACTGGACACGTGATCAGTTTGATCGGTGTCAGAGGCGTGTGAAGCGAGGACGTGTCATTGTGGGTTCATTAAGTGTTGTCATTATTTGTTGCAATTGCTTATGATTTAGGGCTAAAAACGTACGAATATACTCTAATTGCTTTATAAAATTTAAATTTACTATTAGGTAACAGCTATTTATTGATTAATGCGACGGTGCAGTATGAAACCCTGAATTATGTAAAATTGGCTTTTGGCTAGTGTTATTTATTTTTGTCATTTGTTTATGGTTTTGTTTAGATGGAATGATATGTTTTGGTAAATAAAGAGGGAAGAAAGAGCAGAATTTAATCTAGCCTCAAATTTGGTTTTGAAAGCCCAAACATCTAGCATAACTCATTTATAACGCAAAGCCAGTAGCGCCTTTGATGAGTTAAAGTTATCAGGTTATAAGCAGAGTATAATGGACGGCGTCAGAACAATGGCTTTGCGTCTGTAGTTTTCCAAGCAAAAATGTTGCGAAATGGAACCTCCAGTCACTCGTCGTCACTCCTCTTGGTGGACACAAAGTGGTAAACGTGTCCTAAAACGTGTGCTAGGCCGTCATGTAAATTCTAAGTATGCCAACTACACCCACCGCTGAATGGGCTATCTATCCATAGCGAGCACCACCCCTGCCCATTCCCGTTCTCGAGAAATAAGAGGTATAAATTTTGCAAAAAGGGGCCGAAAAAGAGCAACTTTTGGAGGTTTTTCGCCCTGGTAGGTTCGATTCGAAAAACAAATTCCCTAGGAAACCACGCTAGACAGACACCTTTCATTTCATGTATAGAGATATACTAGCGAAATTAATATATACGACACACACACACACGCACAAACACACACACACACACATACGCATGCACACACACACTACACATACGCACGCACGCACGCACACGCATACACACACACACACACACACATAAATGCACTCATGCACACACATCGGCACACACATCGGCACACACCTACATGCACTCATGCACACACATCTGTGCACACATACATTCACTCACGCACACACATCCTGCACACATTTACATGCACTCATGCACACACACATGCACTCACTCATACACACATACACACACACACATACGCATGCACGCATGCACACACACACACACACACACACACACACACACACACACACACACACATTCACACACACACACACACACACACACACACACACACACACACACACACACACACACACACACATGGGAACATGCACAAAACTGTAAAACTACCAATCAAATGCCATTCTTCTGAGGAAAGCTGATTTGATTGATCAAAAACATTAGCATTTTTTTACAAATTGAATTTTTTGTTATTGGAAATATTTTTCAAGGGGTGGCAGAACTACTGTTTGCACATATTGCAGATGTAGTAATAATATAATAAATTTGTAATAACAGTGGAATAACTCCGTTCAGCAACATTAACATATGTCACTGCACTTAAAATAGGATAAAGCTTCTATATATAGTCGACCCTCGTTAAACCGGACCCCGTTAGCCCGGATATCGGATAAGACGGACATCATCCGTGGTAAAGGAAACTGACCGATTTCCGTCTGAGCAGGAGCGCTAAACACAACACGGCCTACCAACTGTACAATAATTTCTTGATCCTCACAGGTTAACTATTTTAAAGTAATATACAGTATAGTATATACTGCACAGTATATAGTGCAATGTATATATATCCCTTATTAAGGTGATTATTCCTGTATAATATAGACCATATATAGGCATATCGGATAAATCGGACAATCGGCTAAACCGGACCCCCCCCCCCCCCCCATTAGTCCGGTTTAACGAGGGTCGACTGTAATACATTTTTGGGCATTATGCTTCGAGGTAAAAATTAATAACGCAAACTAAAACACTTCTACAGAAAACTACAGAAGATAAAACAAGCAATTGATAAGCCTACCATGAACGGATATTCTCTCCCATCTAAATCTTGTCCACCGGTCAGCCTTGGCTGGGCAGGCAACTCTGTAATAAGTATAGAGTAAAGTGCGGTCAGTGTGATAACATAGAAACTATGCTTTTAGTTTTTCTCCTTCAGCAGTTAGCAATTTCTTAAAGAGTTTTGGTAGCCAGGTAAAACGAGTAACACAGAATGTGAGTTTTAACGATTTAACCCGGGCTCTGCATGCTAATAAGTGAAGTCTAGTTTCGTTATAAGACATTGTTTTTTTCCTTCACAGAGGACGGATAAATGTACGCACCCGCTGGCAAGGAATTAAAACTGATAAATAAGTGATTGCTAACACCAACTATGGCATTCCTCAAGGCTGCATCCTAAGTGTCATGTGATTTACCTGATTGCAGAAATTGTTGTTGCTTTTCACTATTTTGACACTTTTAAGTTTTTGTAGCCTGTGGTAAAAGATGACATGGAAATGCTGTGGTGATTTTACTTTTGAAAATTGTTGGAAAATTATACAACTATTTACAAAGCCACAACCTAAATGTTTTTTTTTTGATAACACTGCCCTGGTGCTTTGTGTCTTTGTAATAATAAGATAAGTAGCAAAGGCCACGCAAAAAACTTTGCATATAAATACACTTATAATCAGTAATGCACAAACATCCTACATCGCAACGTAAAGCCAGTAGCAGCTTTTACTAAATTAAAGTTATAAGCAGAGTATAATGGATGACGCCAGAACAATGGCTTTGCGTCAGCAGTTTTCGAAGCGAAAATTGCCAAAAATGGAACATCTAATTAACGCGTCCTCACTCCTCTTGGTGGACGTGTCCTAGAATATTACTCACATTATTGTCTAGCCCTGGTCTTGCTCTTTCTAAAGAGCTATATATCTCCTTCCGAGAGTCATACTAAGTGTCGCCAGAACGTTTCTTCCGCATGCTGTTTGATCAAAATTTCGAAAAGATCGCGAGTTGGGTCCGGGAAAATGCCCGTTGCAGGGCGCCGTGGTCCTCTCGCGAATTCTAAATACACCTACTACACCCATCGCTGAACGGGCTATCTGTCCATGTTTGGCATCGCCCCAGGCCTATTCCCGTGCTTCAGAAATAAGAGGTATTAGTTTTGCAAAACACAGCCGAAAAATGGCCATTTTTGGAGGTTTTTCGCCACTCGCTCCCGGTGGGCCGATTCGAAAAATAAACCCTCAATGGCACGACACCTTTCGTTAGATGCAAAGATCGCCGCAAATGGTGCCACCGTCGAAGCTGTAGCCTCGAATCTTATATTATATAAGATTATATAAGAATCTTATATATATATATATATTAAGCCCATACCAGCGAAATGAATATATACGATTAGGTATTAAAAATTATATGCTTGTGTTGCGCTTTGAGAGAAACTAATGATTGAAACTAACCTTTGTTAAATGGACCATTACCAGATGCAGGCGGATCTCCTGTAGACAGACATGTAGGAATTGCTGACAGAAAAGCTGCAGCTAAGATCAATTGGGCCCGCACAAAATTTACCATTTCTGAAAATGAAAAAAAGAACAAGTAAATAAAATAGCGTAAGCTGGAAAAGTTTGTATCCTGTCTTTCAGATAAATGTAGTAGCTTGTTAATATTTTGTAAACAGCAAACAGAAACTGTCAATGAGTAATTGTGTCTCTCAAATTCATTAAATCACTCTATAAATTTATATACACAGGCGATGTTTTATAAAGGACCAACGGAGTCAGTTTGAAGGAGTAAAGAGTTTGCAAGGCTTCGATCGACTTTTCTTCAGTTGATCCAAATGTAAATCTAAAATTGGGTTGAAGTAAAAAATGTTTTAGTGGACAAAACGACAATCTGTAGTAAAAATTTTGGTCAACAACAAAAGTTTGCAGTTAACAAAGCGAAAGGAACATCAATGGATGAAATATCAATGGAGGAAGTCAATGATATCTAATGGATAGGAAACGAATAAAAAAGAATGAAAGAAAAGATAAAGTGGGAAAAATTCAGAGGTTACTTGGCTACTCCATCACCTACCTGTTGTAGAAACCTTACTGGTTTAAATCCAGGTTAAAAGCTTGCTAAATGCTCTACGCTGATCCATAGTTTTTACCAGATTGCAAATGAATTTTAGCTGTTTAGAACAAGTATTCAATAATTTTTGGAATATATCAATTAAAAATTCGCTACAATGTGTTCTGCACCACTGATTGTGATGTCATATTTTATAATCAACCCAAGACCTTTGCAATTATTCATTTCCATAATTGGTGCGTTCAGACTAGAAAGTTTTCTCTTGATAGTTTTTCAGTTCAGCCGATTTTCGAATGTGCACGTGTTTAAGATATTAAGGTCATTAATTTACGCTGTTTATCAAGCTGCAAAATTAATTATTAATTAAGCGAAATTGCTCTTTATTAAAATAACAATAAACATTAATTAATGATTGCAATCAGTTATAAACCTTTCATCTTTATGCCATTTCATTTATTTTTTTCATGTTTAATGAGTTTAATAACAGTTTTTTTCAACGTTTCAGCATTTCCGTCCACAGAAGACACATCTTCTACATCTATCAACAACATACAACATTTAACAAAGGTTAGTTACAAAAACTTGCATGAATGCTTTCTCTCAAACTTTTTTTGCAGAATTTCCATCTTCTACATCTGCCAATGGTTTATTTAAAGCAAAACCTGACTCAATCTCAGCTGTAGGTCACAACAATCTCGTGCTTAAAATATTGAAAGGAAACATGCGTTTTTTTCAAAAATGACTTAGCTGAAAAAATTATTACCACACTAACACAATTTCACGTTTGCACAGTTACATGCCTTTCGCCGTTCCCTAGTTAGACGGACAATAGCGCCTGCATTTCAAAAACGCATTGCCCAAAAGAACTGGTGCTCTACCTCTCAGTTCAGACGTGTTACACACACACAAATTAGCCAGCTAATTAGCCCACTAATAATTCAGTTCTATATATATATTGTTATTTTTTTAAATTTGTTTGAAAAAAGTTTTTTTAATTAAAAACTTCAATGCCTTAACATAATTTTTGACGCCTTGATGTTCTAAAAACATTCGGCTTCAGGCAAAACAAAATCATAAAATTGTTAACTCATTTTTTGGCAGTAGTAACGCGTTTTTTGGCGTTATCGCGTAGTAGTGTACTACTACTACTACTGCTACTAATACTACTACTATTACTACTACTACTACTACTGCTACTGATACTGCTACTGGTACTGCTGCTGCTGCTGCTGCTGCTGCTGCTGCTGCTGTTGCTACTACTACTATGTATTTGATAAATCTTTTTGCCATATATGTATATCGGGTTTCAAAAGTTTTTCCAATTGCTCTAGGAAGAAGAGTCTTATGATACTCTTAGTGCATGCCCAATGTAATGAATGTAATCTTCTTACTTGTATTTGTTTACTGCGGGGGTGCTTCTTCACATCATAACATCATGAAGATGATCATCTGTTGGATATTCTGCCTACTTGTAGTGAGTGCACAGCTGTTGCCAGTGGTACTCTACTACAAGGTACGCGTTGCTGATGGTGTTTACAAGCTAAATGCTATGATGTCACTATAATGAGTGCACATTTAGCTGTTAGTGTCATCTATAACCAGGCGGAAGTGATGGTGAAGATGGTTAAATATTTTACTCTGCCAATTTTATTGATCGTGGGCACAACTGCCGTTAGTTTCAAAGCACAACGTGAAGTGATGATGTAGCTGTTCTATCACTTCTATCTGCCACTTTATTGAATGCACAACTGCCGTTAGTGGCGCCTACAAGGTAAGTGATGATGAAGATGATTAGCTGTTCTATCTGCCACTTTACTGAGTGCACAACTGCCGTTAGTGGCGCCTACAAGGTAAGTGATGATGAAGATGATTAGCTGTTCTATCTGCCACTTTATTGAGTGCACAACTGCCGTTAGTGGCGCCTACAAGGTAAGTGATGATGAAGGTGGTTAGCTGTTCTATCTGCCACTTTACTGAGTGCACAACTGCCGTTAGTGGCGCCCACAAGGTAAGTGATGATGAAGATGATTAGCTGTTCTATCTGCCACTTTAATGAGTGCACAACTGCCGTTAGTGGCGCCCACAAGGTAAGTGATGATGAAGATGATTAGCTGTTCTATCTGCCACTTTATTGAGTGCACAACTGCCGTTAGTGGCGCCCACAAGGTAAGTGATGATGAAGATGATTAGCTGTTCTATCTGCCACTTTATTGAGTGCACAACTGCCGTTAGTGGCGCCCACAAGGTAAGTGATGATGAAGATGATTAGCTGTTCTATCTGCCACTTTACTGAGTGCACAACTGCCGTTAGTGGCGCCCACAAGGTAAGTGATGATGAAGATGATTAGCTGTTCTATCTGCCACTTTACTGAGTGCACAACTGCCGTTAGTGGCGCCCACAAGGTAAGTGATGATGAAGATGATTAGCTGTTCTATCTGCCACTTTATTGAGTGCACAACTGCCGCTAGTGGCGCCTACAAGGTAAGTGATGATGAAGATGATTAGCTGTTCTATCTGCCACTTTACTGAGTGCACAACTGCCGTTAGTGGCGCCCACAAGGTAAGTGATGATGAAGATGATTAGCTGTTCTATCTGCCACTTTACTGAGTGCACAACTGCCGTTAGTGGCGCCCACAAGGTAAGTGATGATGAAGATGATTAGCTGTTCTATCTGCCACTTTATTGAGTGCACAACTGCCGTTAGTGGCGCCCACAAGGTAAGTGATGATCAATCTTAAGAAGTTTCATGTTGTCGATTGGAAGCGTTGTTGTAGTGTGCGCATGCGTGGCTACAGGGGCTCCGATAGTTTTGTCGAGTATACTACACCAAAGTGAAACTTAGATGTAAAATTTGTTATCAGTGTTTGCGTCAATGTATGAAAAATGCAATGATGTATTTTTGAGCACTGGTACTGAATTCACTTGTAAATAAAATGAGAAAATAGTAAGTAACTAAGTAAATTTTTTTATAAATAATAATTACAGAGATATAAGTATCATTCATAGCCTTTGTAAAATATATGACGGTACACTGGCTGAACATATCAAATTAGGGGCAAACATTGAAAATGAACAGTCAGGGGCACAACCGGGAAGAGGCTGTGAAGAGCAAACCTTAGCAGTCAGGCTAATGACTGACTCTGCAATCCGGATGAAAAAGAAGTTTTACATTGTCTTTGTTGACTTTGAAAATTCGTACGACGGTGTAAATGTTACTTCAGAAACTAATGAATTGTTTAGTGTTGCATGGATATGGAGGCCCTATGCAATCGCTGCAATGTTTGATTAAACAAAAAGTCTGTCAGGAACAAATGTACTTACCTATAATGGAGGTGTAAAGGAAGGCTCTCTCTTCATGCTTATGCATCCTGTCTTTACTACTTTTTTGCTTCAAACTTTGCTAAAAGTAACAAAAGTAAGACACAACAGTTTTTTTCTTCTTTGTTAATATATTGGACCGCTCTCCGCTTTTAGTGGAGGCAGAACGGATGGCACCGCGACCTACACCGTGCGGCATGTCTCAACTAAGTCAATGCCAAACCAAAACCAAAATGAATAATAAAATCAAAATGACAATTTATTACAAAAAATATTCCAAATATCTTACCGAATAGAATAGAATAGAGCAAAGCCTGAAATGTGAACAGAGCTAGGATGAGACGACCACTGACAACGATCTACAGCAGACCTACCCTTTTTATAAGCTCAGGTGTGCACGTGACTAGTGGCTCCCACTAACACAAGGTCAGAATAAGAATCTATGTGCTAGATAAAGCCACGTTCACACGCACACCTGAGAAGTCTGCTGTACTCCCCTGCCAGTATTACACTATCTCATCACAGCCCTGCAGTACACTATATAAATCCACTTATAACATCATTGAAGGTCACTGGTACGAATGAATGGTTAGGGGGTTCATGTGTATTCCTAATGGTGGATGTATATTGGCATCAAACCGTGAACCTTGTTACATTAAACTGGAGCGCTTACAATCATTTTGTGACAACAATGAGATGTCAATGAACCATGTTCGTGGTGGTAAACGGTGATGCAGCCGATGTCCAGCCTATGACAATGACAGATGTTCAAATTAAGCGCATGTTTATTTAGGAGCTCACAGATGACGGGAAGACTAATTCCATAGTCAAGCATCATATGCAAGAGAAGAATGCACATATTTTGAAGTTTTATGCTTTTTTGACGAAAAATGAACATTCTCCCTACTATGTGAAGAAAAGAGTCTTAGATCGTTGACGGCAATATTCTACAACTCCTAGAGTTTGATTACTGATAATTGGACTTATATGTCTTGCTCTACGTATATCGGATTAATCAAGGCTTTATTGGGCGTCAGACAGACTACATGTGACGACCTTGCTTTAATTGAATCTGGATATCCATCCCCATTAGTTTGGCTTTGGTCTAGGCAGCAGAAAACCTTTAATGAAAACTGTCGCCATAGCAAGGAATATAGGCAAAAATGGATGCCTAGACCAGCTTCAGTCGAATTACCGGCCAGACTATATACCTTAACAAAGAGTTTTATTGGAACAGCGCATATGGAATCGGATTAATTCTACACGTTGTGTAACTTACTTGGAATTGAACCCCGGTCTCGAAACACCTCGTTTTGAATCGACAATATTTGAGCATCATCGGATAAGCTTCACAAGAATGCGTTTTCAATCACATAGGCTGCGGTTAGAAACGGGTAGATGGGCGAGACAGCCAAGGGAAAATAGGCTATGTCCTTGTGGGGACATTCAAACTGAGAAACACGTTATACAGACATGCCCCCTAACATCAAATATTAGAAACCGCTACGACAATGTAAACTTTGCTGATTTAACTCACTTCTTTCAGCACACTAATTGTTATATAATATGTTATGAAATTTTCCAACTTTTATGCTGATGAAGCTTGTATGCATAACACTGTTTTAATGCTATAACCTTGAGTAGGAAATGTACGTAAAGTGACATTTGGACAAAAATCACTAATGTATCGATTGTGGCATTTATCTCGTTCTTCGTGTATACATGTAACTTGTTTTAGTCAATAAACTACATACATACATGTTTAGTTGTGGGACGGACCAATTTAATAATCTCACTTTCTTTGTTCTATATTTTCTCACCCTAATGAACTTTTAATTTTGAATAAGTTGTCACTAGAGGGGAGAAACATTCATTGTGACTTAAAAATGGGGAACAGTATTAATCATCCAGCAAACGACTTCTATTGTTATTATTATTTAGATGAAAATGAATTTTTGGAAGGAGTTTACAATTCCCCACGCAATTTAAACACACTAACCGTAATCCTAATCCGCTTCACTTACGAACTTCTTGTGTGTGAGGAATTGTAAACTTTATGTGAAGTTTCACATGTGCTCCCAGAGTTTCTGAGGATTGTTGTCACAATGTTCTTGTAGATCTAAATTGTTGGTTGCTCAACATTCGTTTGCCAGTAGAGTAGGTTACAAGTTACAGCGAGGCGTTCCTTCAGGCAATGGTTTAACAACGATCACTAGAAACTTTTGATTTCAAGTAGTCACAGGCGTCTCTCTCATGGTCGGCATCGGGGGGAGGCTGTAGAGTAGGTTACAGGTTACAGCGAGGCGTTCCTTCAGGCAATGGTTTAACAACGATCACTAGAAACTTTTGATTTCAAGTAGTCACAGGCGTCTCTCTCATGGTCGGCATCGGGGGGAGGGAGTAGAGTAGGTTACAGGTTACAGCGAGGTGTTCCTTCAGGCAATGGTTTAACAACGATCACTAGAAACTTTTGATTTCAAGTAGTCACAGGCGTCTCTCTCATGGTCGGCATCGGGGGGAGGGAGTAGAGTAGGTTACAGGTTACAGCGAGGTGTTCCTTCAGGCAATGGTTTAACAACGATCAGTAGAAACTTTTGATTTCAAGTAGTCACAAGCGTCTCTCTCATGGTCGGCATCGGTGGGAGGGAGTAGAGTAGGTTACAGGTTACAACGAGGCGTTCCTTCAGGCAACGACTTAACAACGATCACTAGAAACTTTTGATTTCAAGTTGTCGCAGGCGTCTCTCTCATGGTCGGCATCGGGGGGAGGCTGTAGAGTAGGTTACAGGTTACAGCGAGGTGTTCCTTCAGGCAATGGTTTAACAACGATCAGTAGAAACTTTTGATTTCAAGTAGTCACAGGCGTCTCTCTCATGGTCGGCATCGGTGGGAGGGAGTAGAGTAGGTTACAGGTTACAGCGAGGTGTTCCTTCAGGCAACGACTTAACAACGATCACTAGAAACTTTTGATTTCAAGCAGTCGCAGGCGTCTCTCTCATGGTCGGCATCGGTGGGAGGGAGTAGAATAGGTTACAGGTTACAGCCAGGTGTTCCTTCGGGCAACGGCTTAACAACGATCACTAGAAACTTTTGATTTCAAGTTGTCGCAGGCGTCTCTCTCATGGTCGGCATCGGGGGGAGGGAGTAGAGTAGGTTACAGCGAGGTGTTCCTTCGGGCAACGACTTAACAACGATCACTAGAAACTTTTGATTTCAAGTTGTCGCAGGCGTCTCTCTCATGGTCGGCATCGGGGGGAGGGAGTAGAGTAGGTTACAGGTTACAGCGAGGTGTTCCTTCAGGCAATGGTTTAACAACGATCAGTAGAAACTTTTGATTTCAAGTAGTCACAAGCGTCTCTCTCATGGTCGGCATCGGTGGTAGGGGGGGAGGGAGTAGAGTAGGTTACAGGTTACAGCGAGGCGTTCCTTCGGGCAACGACTTAACAACGATCACTGGAAACTTTTGATTTCAAGTTGTCGCAGGCGTCTCTCTCATGGTCGGCATCGGTGGTAGGGGGGGAGGGAGTTGAGTAGGTTACAGGTTATAGCGAGGCGTTCCTTCGGGCAACGACTTAACAACGATCACTAGAAACTTTTGATTTCAAGTTGTCGCAGGCGTCTCTCTCATGGTCGGCATCGGTGGTAGGGGGGGAGAGAGTAGAGTAGGTTACAGGTTACAGCGAGGCGTTCCTTCGAGCAACGGCTTAACAACGATCACTAGAAACTTTTGATTTCAAGTTGTCGCAGGCGTCTCTCTCATGGTCGGCATCGGTTGGAGGGAGAGGGAGTTGAGTAGGTTACAGGTTATAGCGAGGCGTTCCTTCGGGCAACGACTTAACAACGATCACTAGAAGCTTTTGATTTCAAGCAGTCGCAGGCGTCTCTCTCATGGTCGGCATCGGTGGGAGAGAGTAGAGTAGGTTACAGGTTACAGCGAGGCGTTCCTTCGAGCAACGGCTTAACAACGATCACTAGAAACTTTTGATTTCAAGTAGTCGCAGGCGTCTCTCTCATGGTCGGCATCGGTGGTAGGGGGGAGGGAGTAGAGTAGGTTACAGGTTACAGCGAGGCGTTCCTTCGAGCAATGGCTTAACAACGATCACTAGAAACTTTTGATTTCAAGTCACAGGTGTCTCTCTCATGGTCGGCATCGGGGGGAGGGAGTAGAGTAGGTTACAGGTTACAGCGAGGTGTTCCTTCAGGCAATGGCTTAACAACGATCACTGGAAACTTTTGATTTCAAGTCGCAGGCGTCTCTCCCATGGTCGGCATCGGTGGGAGGGAGTAGAGTTTGTCTACTACCATCACTAAGCTGTAAGCAAACTAAGAGATGGGGTGGGTTAACCCAAAGCTTCGCATTCTCGACTAGTTATATGCATTCATTTTTTTCAGAAATGTCGTTCCTAGCAAGAACCCGACAGAGTCTACTGTCTACCTCATTGATGGTGATGATTCTTTCATGTAAGTCATTCTTAAAAAAATATTACGTTTCCTTTCACTATTTTAAAAAGTAAATTGTTTTTTCCTACTCTTTAAGATTAGGTCCAGGTTTGCCTTTAAAGTTTTTGCTGAATATCAGAATATGTTCAAAATAATGTATGATGATTATGGAGTCACGTCTAATCTAGTCTTGTTGCTACTGCAAGAACTGTTCACTTCTTTGTAATAAATGAAGTATTGCCAGGGCCTATTTGAAGGGGAGCGAAGTGGGGATACTTCCCCGGGGCTTCACCCTCCAGGGGGGCCCCGCGTCATGGTAACATTTTTTTTGCTTTATGCGAACATACTGCCTCCTCTCTCCCTCTCTTGCCGCACGTGCGCCATTTGCCAGTAAAGGACTTGAGAATAAAACCTTTCAATTGTTCTTTCCTTTAACAACTGTATAACTCCATGTTTTCTCTTCGAAAATGCTTCTCCGAATTTCAAGCAGTTCAAAAATTTTCTGGGCGCCCGCCCCCCGGCGCATCGCCCCACCCCCGATGGAGCCTCACACGCCCCACTTCCCCGGGCCTCGCCCAGGCTGAAATAGGCCCTGGGTATTGCTGCTTAGAAGAAGTCACGCTGCTGCTCACAAGTTACTGGAATCAAGCAGCTATATATTGGACTGCATAACTTGTTTCAGGTGAACTTGCAGAAGCAAAACTCAGTGAAGCGGAAGATGCATGGATGCCGAAAATGATTCGAAGGGATTTTCCATTTATGGTGCGTGTGTTGACTTTAAAAGCAACATTAAGTATTTTTTTTCAATTTTGCTCTGTATTTTCGCTTTTTCATCAATAGCATTCATTTATTTTGGTTTATTATTTTTCACGAACTTCAAAGTGCAAAACACGAGTGACAAGACAGTTTAAAAAGTGAAATAAAATATTAAATGATTACCACAAAACAGCGCAAATTAAAACAAAGTGATAATAATAATAATAATAATACTAATATTAATAATAATAATAATAATAATAATAATAATAATAATAATAATAATAATAATAATAATAATAATAATAATAATAATAATAATAATAATAATAATAATAATAATAATATAAGTAGAAGATTACGGTAAAAACGCAAAGAACTAAAACAGCTGCTCGCAAGTGTCTGTTAAAAAATTGCTAAAATCAACATGACAATAGTTGTTTGTTAAATAATTTTCATTTACAGTTGTAGCATCATTCACGCATGGTTGTAGTTTAATCCATAACTGAAGAAATGCTTAAAGCAATTAAGTTCATTTGTGATTTTAAATTGTGCCCCTTGTGATATTTGCAAGTGGTGCAAATTTAAAAAATATCAAATTTAATTAAATCAAACTAAATCTCTCCTTCTAGATTTAATTGGTTGGATCATCGCAATCATGAGGTATGAATTGTCATGTAAGTCAGGCAGAACCGCACATCATTCACATTAGATAGACACAAGAGAGACACTCATAATTGAACCCTAGCCGTAACCCTAATCCCAATCCTAAACCTAACCCAAACCTAATCCCAATCCTAACCCAAACCTAACCCCAAACTTTGCCATAATACTTATCCTAACCCATGCCCTAACCCTAACTCAAACCTTATCCCAATCCTAATCCTGACCCAAACCTAAGCCTAATCCTAACCCAGACCTAATCCTGATCCTAACCCAAACCTAACGCCATTCCTAATCCTAATCCTAACCCTAACCTAACCCAAATCTAACCCTATTCCTAATTCTAATCATAACCCTAATCCTAACCCAAATCTAACCCATTCCTAATCCTAATCCTAACCCTAACCATAATCCTAACCCAAATATAACCCATTCCTATTCCTAATCCTAACCATAATCCTAACCTAAATCTAACCCATTCCTAATCCTAATCCTAACCCAAATCTAACCCCATTCCTAATCCTAATCCTAACCCTAACCCTAACCTTAGTTTCATTCTTAATTCTTATCCGTTTCATGAGCTAATTTCTTGTGTGTGGAGAACTGCAAACTTTTAGCCCAGAAATTGGTTTATTTTATCAATTATTTAGGGTTTGTTGTTTTTCTTAAGGTTGGAATTGTCTTTTACGAGAGAGAATTTTGCGGAGGAACCCTAATTGATAACTTACATGTACTAACAGCAGCTCATTGTTTCAACACCAGCGTCCTAGACTGTCCAGCTCCCAAACCAGGACGTGACATAAAAGTGTATCTGGGAAGTACCAAACTGTACAAGCCGGCTGTAGTCCGCTGGGTATGTGTTATTTCTGAGTATTCATTGAATGTTACAAAGGGTCATGAACATCATTAATTTGTTTTTGCAACCTGAAACCAGATGGCGGTAAAATCGTCCATTATCGAGGTAGCAACTGCGCTGTTAGTAAATCAACTGCGCAGACGATTTCTTCATCAAGAAAATGTGAGATTTGATACAACTTTCAAGAAAAATGCAATTAGGTGAAAAAGTAAATGATTTATAACGGTACTCTTGCACTTCTGAATTCCAAAAATTAATCTGCAGTAGTGAAGAGTTATTTTAGATGAGATGGAAAAAGATTCATTAAAATGAAGATCTTGAGAAAGAGACTCACTACAGAATAGCGAGATGTAGACGAACGCTACCACTTACTGTCAACTGTTCACACTCGTGAGTTTTTTTCTGACAGCTAAGTCACAAATGTGAACAGTTGTACGAGTTACTGTCGGTAAGTTTATTGCGACATTCCAACATTTACTGCGATGGCCTACTGTCTATTTGGCTTTACTGCGATGGCCAACTGTCTATTCGGCTTTACTACGACGGCCTACTGTCTAGTCGGCTTTACTGCGACGCCCTTCTGTCTAGTCGGCTTTACTGCGACGCCCTTCTGTCTATTCGGCTTTACTGCGACGGCCTACTGTCTAGTCGGCTTTACTGCGACGGCCTACTGTCTAGTCGGCTTTACTGCGACGGCCTTCTGTCTAGTCGGCTATACTGTGACGGCCTTCTGTCTAGTCGGCTTTACTGCGACGGCCTACTGTCTAGTCGGCTTTACTGCGACGGCCTACTGTCTAGTCGGCTTTACTGCGACGGCCTTCTGTCTAGTCGGCTTTACTGCGACGGCCTTCTGTCTAGTCGGCTTTACTGCGACGGCCTTCTGTCTAGTCGGCTTTACTGCGACGGCCTTC
>JAQGDQ010001689.1:0-29314 GCA_030141605.1 Tubiluchus corallicola
GGTACGGCACCTACTTGTTGTAAAACGCATTTCGGAAATGCAGGCGCTAGTGTCCCGTCTAACTAGGGAATGGCAAACTACATGTAACTAGAAGATCTACTCGGCAAACTACTCGAAGAACTAGTGGCGCGAATGCGAAATTATGGTAATAATTCTTTCACATAAGTCATTTTTTAAAAAAAATAGTATGTTTCCTTTAAATTTTTTAAAAAGTAAATTGTTTTGAACTACAGTTTAAGATTGAGTCCAGTTTTGCTTAAAACAAAAATCTCAAAAAGAATTTGCAAGCATTGAATGGGCTAAATGAGTATCTTTGGAAACGTAACTTTTCGAGTCTTTGGCGTGAGTGAGCGAGAATGACATAGGTAGTGCAAAAAAAATCTTTGGTTACCGATGTTTGTTTACAGAACTTAGCTTGTTTACCCACGTGTACAGGAAGGTGACCCGTGACTGTACACGTTACGTCATTCGTCACGTGCAACGAAAAATGGTGGTTGTTAAAATTTGATACAGCTAATAACAAAGTGAAAAAATCAAAAGAAACCAGTTTAAGAGTAAGTTAATGATGAAATAAATTGAAAATTCGAAATGAGAGTAGGATTTTAGGTTATAAATGCTTATATTACAGTGAGGGTTTAGTTCAGGGGTGTGCAAATTATCTGACTAGCCGAGCCACATTAAACTTTCCCGCAATTCCTGCGGGCCACATGCAGTTTGGTCAAGGAGCCAAGTACAGTAGGACCTGATAACGATTTTTTTGCATCCGATTTGCGCACATCATCAGTACTGCACTACTACGCTCCAGAAACTATTTTAGAAGTTATTAAAATTTATATTAAAAACCAGATATTTCGTCATGTCCGACAGTGACATTAAGTGACAACGGTCTTGTAAGGGTTAACGCCATCCGATCTAGAGGAAAAAACTACCCGCACTATCTTTGCGATATTGGCGCAGACTTCAGCTGGGTCGCGTGGGCTGCACTTTCATTACATTGACAAACCTCTTCGCGGGCCGCACAAGATCTCTCTGAGGACCGCAATTTGCACACCCCTGGTTTAGTTTGTCTTTAGCAATTCTAAAGAAAGCAATAGACGTCAAATATAATAAAAACACACAGAAGTGCAGTTACAAGTACTACTAGCCAAATAATCATCAAAAGGAGAGTTAAACTGCTAGCATTGACCTCATAAAGATAGTGCATACTGCCAAGATAAGAAACTTATTAAATTCAATTTTCAACAAACTGCAAATGCCATTCGTTTGGTAAACATAATCCATGTGTTCTGTTTGTGCATTTATTGACCTTCAAATAACTTACGACCTTGACACAAGTCAAATAGTTTCACCACGACTAGCTTTCACTAAAATACATCACATGCCACAGTTTAACAACAAACAGACGTACAGAAATTCAACAGCAGACACATATTAGGCGATTTCTGTCGTCTTTTTCCCCGTTCTGTCGACTTTTGGTCTCCTGTTCTTATTAGGACCTAATACAATATATATACACTGGACAAAGATGGATTACATATCCCATGCATAGAATATTTGTGACGATAACTCTAATTCTTTGAATGGAAAGCAAAAGGAAATTAAAGACACATCACGGACGAAATACCACCGGTCACTGGACAATGGTCAAGGGAGGAGGGCTGGTTGACCATTTTTCAAATCTGTAAAGCATCTATCCGAGTCCCAAGTATGCGTTGCACATGATCATAAGGTTTCTTCCGGAAGCCTAAAGCAGCTGTATAAATATAAATGCTTACCCCTTTTTTCAGCCTGCAATGGATAAACACAGTATATCATGGTCTGCAAGGGCCGGATTATTCTAAGGGGTAGTATAAGCTGCAGCCCGGGACCCTACAAGCTTGAGGAGCCATTAAGCTGTGGCAACATTAAATTATTTGTTAAAAAAATCTGTTTTTCCACTACGTTTGCGTTAATTTCATTTGGAATAAATTGTAAAAAAGTGGAATTTCTTAACGAATATTTTAATTGCAAAACAAAAGACAGCTGTTCTAGTTTATTTAAAGAATTTGCAAATACGTTTACTTCAAGCTAAATAAATGTCGCTACAAAATATCACGAGTAACAAGGTGCAGGCGAGAAAAAGGGTGGCTCTGACTGAGGGGGTCCATAATTTCATTAGCCTAAAGGGTCTCAGTAGATCATAATCTGCTCTGGGTCTGCACACATTATTTACCAACAACATCTACAATGCCATTAAATGGTCATATTGCCAACTACATGTAACAAAATTACTTATGGACTACAAAAAGCTGAAATCGATGCCTTTCAAAGGCGAAATTACAGAAACATTTTGGGTATTAGATGGCCAAGGAAAATTTCAAACAAAGATATATATGAAAAAATAAAAGAAGAACCTTGGACAAGAAAAATAAAAAGACGCCATTTGAGATGGATTGGGCATATGCTTAGACTACCTGATGATGTTCCAGTGAAGATAACTCTTCAACAAGCCATAGAACCAGCTAAAAAACCTGCAGGAGAACAAATGTTAACATATTTAGATTTTGCACAGAAAGATTTAAACACTTCAGCATTGATCCTTAGAAATAAATGCACTTGGGGCATTGCGGCGTGTAGGGAGTCCTGGCATAGGGAGGTGAGCAGAATCATGTCACTGGACGTGTGATTCATTGGATGATGATAATGATGATACAAAAAGCTACTGTACTTTCAAACAAATGATCAAATGAATGGAAGAGTAAATGTTTCTCAGTCCAAAACCTGAACATAGTACAGTGATACCTCGAGACACGAAATTAATTCGTTTCGGAGGGGCTTTCTTATCTTAGAATTTACGTTATAAATGGCGCAATTCATTCCAGCCCCCGGAAATACGAAATGCATTCTGGGAGGACCGCTGTCGGCGACGCTTTCGATTTTCGTTTTCGCATCTTGAATATTTTTTGTTAAATGGGACGGAAATTTCTTCGAAGCCCGATTCATATTCTCAATTTTTCGTATAATTCTTCTACGGGGTAGTTTCTATTTTCTATTAACCTTTCTTCTACTCCTTTACTGCTCTTTTCTATTACACTCAGTCCACATTCATTTGGGGTACTCTAAACAAGTAAACACTTCTTGAGTACCCCACGGGTCATTTGCGGCTTGGCATCTTGTACACATAATAATAAATATATTATTAAATACTTTTATGTACAATGCTGTAATGATCATTGTGGATATATTTAATAAATAAATAAAAATAATAAATAATAGGGTTTTCATAAGTTGATGTTCCACTGTACATTCAAAGTCGTGATCTACTAATAAAAAACTTAAGATTTCAACTAACTTACGTGTTTCCTTGTGAAGTATGTGTACTTGCATGGGCTGACGACTGATTCGACTCCCGCTGCGCTTCTATAAGCAGTTTTTCCATATCGCCATTGTGAATGGATGACACGCGTATCATACCGCCGTTTCCGTTTTTGCCGTTCTTCTCCCCGTCTACTTCAACCCACGATTCTGAAGAAAAGTACCCGGCTTAACAATTTCAAAAATACCCAGTCTGAGTCTCAATGATGGCATGAACTTGCTTACAACCAAGTTTTGTTTTAACGCAGCTACATTCAGGTACCTCTTCTTACAAGGGCGCATTACAAACATTATGACTTTCTAGGACTGTTACGCATTCAAATTTACAAAAACCGTTTTTGGCGAGTCAAACAATCGAGACAGACATACGTCAGAGATATCGTAAATGCAATATTTTACTGCCCTACATTAACCCTTATAGGGTCACGATTTTTTACAACCGATTTTGGTAACCGGGGGGTAAAAAATTACCCCCAAAAATAATTCGTAAATTACTTTTGATAAACCGCCGTGTTTCATTAGTAAACAGCAACAGCAACTGCTTAAAGACATGTGACTTACTAGTAATACGAAACTTAAATTCATTTAGTTACGTTCCCTTATCTATGCTGGAATAACTGTAGACAACCGACATTGCTAGCGCGTGTGCAAAAATCATTGTTATTTTGAATTTATTGTCTACTACTTTCTTCTTTTAGGTGCTTTCAACTTCTTCTCTTCTTTTTCTTCTTCTACTTTCTTCTCTTATACATCGCCTGTATGATGTATAAATACGTAAGCGAAGTAAAGTTACGACAATTTAAAAAAAATCAACGTATTGCATTTTCACTTTTATTTTGTGGTGAGACAATGCGCCTAAAATAAATAACTGAAAGTATTTTGTCCACAAAACATATTTAGAAAAAGTCATAGAAAAGGTTTACTGGGATTCGCATGGTAAAAGGGTAAATGGCAAAAAACCAGTCTGGGGTAATTTTTTACCCCCGGTGACTCTGTAAGGGTTAATACCAACTGTACTGTTTTCAGGTTCATTCATGGTAAGAGCAAGTCCAGAAAATTCTGGAAGTAAAAATTATGAAAAAAAAAACAGATTGCATGAATTCAGGTAACATTTAAAAAATCAAATTATTACAATGATGTAATAGGCTTTAAATTTGTAAAATGAAGCTAACATATGCTAATTTAAGAAAATAAAAAAAAACTGCACCGTATTCCGGTTTTGATGTATAGAAACAATTAAATGTTAGAACAATAAGACACATAATAATTCACATAATAAGTAAAGCACACCACAGAAAATGCAGAGACAATTATATTAAAGCATTTTAACTTTTTCAGAGTGAGAATCTGAAGCAAAGAACCCAAAATTTCTGGATATACAAGGTACAAAGTATACATCACCAGAATCAGGTTCTTTTTAATTTTGCCCACAATACTGCAGATACGTTCAATTAACTTGTTTTGCCCTATTGTTTAGAGAGAGAAAAATTAATTTTAGGATATCACTAAGATCAACACACCAACGAAATTAATTCGTGCATAAATTGACATACAAACGAAATATTCTTGTTTCTTACCCATTTTAGTATGTATCTGTACGTTACTTTCGGCAAATGTAATGCGAAACCTGCTCAATTTAATTCAATTTAATTTCAGCCAACCAAAGCAGTAAACATCACTTTCAATTTCCAAGAATTCCACAGAGCAAACGCTGAAAAAAACAATTAAGGCGTGTGCTTACGTTAGCACCTTACCATGTAAAGGATCGTTTTCCTGTGAGTTTTTACTCATATTGCTGATATGAGCAAGAAGCTTGACTACAAACGGATGACACAAGACTCTGCAAAACAGTAGTATTTTTCAAATAAATTGCTCATTCATCATCGAACTTTAATTCACCTCAACCACTTTCACTTTTTTGTTGTTTTTATGCAGGAAACGTCATACGTAAACAAGAGTCACGAGGTCAGTTTGTCCAATGGCAGATTCCTGCGTGATTTTTTTTAGCCAATTAGGATGAAGTAGGCGGTACTGAAAATAAAAGCGTGTGAATGATCACAGACACCAGTAGTTTCGTTGTACTCGACGCCAGCAGACGGCACTACATTTATGCTGAGATTACTAAAACAGATATTACAGTAGCTGAGATCATGCAACCGTCTGCTCAGCACAACATACAGTCCTGGCTGTTTGGCTGTCTTACAAGATCTTTCATGTGTTATTTTTCATTCAGAATTACCATAACACAATGACAGTATTCCAATCACACACTGCAGAAAGCGTACCCCCCCCCCCCGAGTCAGCAATAGCTATATATTTTCTGGAAATACTAGAGCGAGATCTATTTTTTGATGTGACAACTGCCACAAATATAGAACATATAATGAGGCAATTCCCTGTGAAATTATGACTAAAAATTAACAAAAACGAAATAAACCACAATTACAGCACACACCAATGGCAGGAATCAAGGTTTTGTGACTGCTAGCTACACGAACATAACAAACTGATCAGAATAAAGCATAACATCGCAGAGAAGCTGTTCTTTTTATGCAAACCAATCAGTGCTAAGCCCTTTTTTGTATGGAAACACCAATAACTTCGTAAGCCACCTAATCTTCTAGGAGACAGCATATCCGAAGATTTTTCAAAAGGTAAAATAATCTTGGAAATTTGAATTCGCAAATGTAAAACCCGGTAACGATAACTACGGCAATGAAACTTTTTCTCAAAAAGTTAAACTAATAGAGCTAAATGCTAAAACAGTTTTGTATAAATTTTGTTAATTGAAAACAGCAATGTCATTGTTAAGTTTGGTGGTCGATCACGACTATTTTTCAATGCAAAATGAGCCTATTAAAATGGCTTTTTGACATGGCAGAATCTTTTAGCTTTATTCAGTAAATTCAAAACTTACTGATCTTATTTTTCCGTGAAAGGCATAGATATACCACGAGACAGTAAGAAATAAGTACAAAATCAAGAAACTCAAAGTAAAACAGTGAGAAAGGATGGGTTATGCTGTGCACATTTACAGTGATGTCAAGAATGTTCAAAATTATTTCTTTCACATCACTTTCACAAATGGAAGTGGTGCTGACAGGCCACTGGCGTAGCAGTCTAGTTTTTTTGCTGGATTACTGCTGCGTTTACCTGTCTGAAGGCAGATTTCTTTTATTTTAGAATTCTGCTTGCCCAATGTCTACAATAGACGTGACGGGCGTATGATGATTTCTTTCACATACATGTCATACTGACACTTGAATCTGACTGTGGTGTTAATTTACCTGTAGCGTACTATTAGAAATTACATTCTCTAGGAAGTTTCAGTCCTTTTATCATTAAAAATACTTAAATACATATAATTGTAATTACATAAATTTTATCATAATAGAAAAACAAACACATTCTTATAGTCAAAATATAGATTTAATAATAATAATAATGTTATGCTAATATAAAATAAAACAGTGTGCATGAAATTACATGACAATATAAAATTTAAAAAAATAGGGAACAAAAAATATTCTAAGCTGTTTTGCTAAAATGAGATTTATTGTATTGATCACATAATGGTTAATTTTTAATTAATCTCATCGCTTCTCTCTGCCCAGACAAAAGCGCACCATGTGTAGTGGAATAGTAGGATGGATGTGTTGCTTCCCCGGCAAACATCAAGCAAGGATTCTAAAAAAACGACATATATAGCTTATAACATTATAACTGTTATAACTTAAAGCTGTCAACTCATACACTGTGCTAAATGTTAATTCAATCATGCATATGTTTTTCATTGATTTCAGTCTTACAGTGTCCTATCGTCATGATGAACGATTTATAGTTTTGTTACGAAAAGGCAGATTAATGTTAACATACCAGCTAGAAATGTACAGATTATGATACAAGCTGAAACTTATCCAATCCGAAACCTTAAATTTATACGAACATTTTTACATTTAGTTGTTTTGAATGGCCCACAGAGTGTGTCCATGGGCCACATACCCAAGATGATGCTAGTTTTATGTAGCAACATGACTTAATACCTGCTCATCTGGTATAGGCTTTGCTAACAGTGATGGATCATCTTTTGTGCCATGGACTGAGATATGACAGTAAGTTCCTTGGTAGTATGGATTTGTTTTCCATGTTGTCCTGCGAAAAGCAAACAACTGTTTATACACTGTAACACTGAGGTAAAATGGTCACTGCAAAATGTGCTTGCAACTTTTAGATACCTTTCACACAGAAGTACAAGATACAGTCAACCTCGGGTATAAGGTACTCGCTTACAAAGAACACTCGCTTATAAGGGACCACCAACACCGGTCCCGCCTTTTCGTAATGTTTTTCCTAAGTCAAAATCTTCGTAATAAGGTCTTCGGATGTAAGAGACTTTTGGTTATAAGGGACGATATCTTCGGGTCCCACTTAATAGAAACCCAGGTAAATTACCTCGCATATAAGGGACCCTATGATCACAGCAAAATTGATTGATTTTTAACCTCAATTTTTCGCAAACTCGGCCTTCGAACAGCTCGGTTTCCTCAGTCACATACATCTCACATCACTGAAGGAGCTTCCTACATGCCGTTTCCAGTAAATGTGTAGCAATAATCCATAAAAATATGGGTAAAAGTACAGAAAAGTACAGGTCTAGATACACCCTCGGTCTGACTCAACTTCGGCTCTAAGGGACATCGGATATAAAGGACAATTTTTTCCGGTCCGGAGGTGTGCCTTATATCCGACGTTGACTGTATATCAAAGTGGAAGAAGAATACAAAAAAACTAAAATTACTATTTATTATCATAACTGCCACTAGATGATGATAACTATAGACTGATAGGTCGGTGAAAGTGTGGATGGAGGAACTACATTCCTCTCCTGTGGGTTCTTGTAGTTCTTTTCATAACGAAAGATTGATATTTCTCACCTAATTACTTTAATAGGTCGTGGGATGTCCGCTTTGTCAAGAAAAGATTTCAATAGCTTCACACAAGCATCAATGATTACGTCGTCATCTAATGCCTCCATGTACGTGGATGCGGATCCGAATATAAACGCTTCTAACAGATTTGGATGCTCCGAAAGTGTCCCAAAACCTAGTATTGCTTTGTGCCAAACATCAGACATCTGAAGCAAATGCAATTTGCAGTTATAAATAAAAGTTGAAGTTCACACAAGAAATTACAGAGGTCACGGTTAGTAAAGAAATTGTATTCATTAGAGATTGATCCGGTTTGTGCAGTCAGTATTGTCCTAATGGAATATCATGAAAACTACACTAAATAGACTTCAAAAAGTAGAACGTTTGATTATACTTAACTGAAAGTTCATTTGTAGGTTTAAAGCACAAGAAAACCCTCCACTTACATTAAGCTTAAAAAATTCGTCTCGAAATTTTATACCACTTACATACTACCTTTTCGTATTCATGGCTTGCATCGGCAGTAACGCTGTATAAAACGTGTAAATTTAAATTCCTGCGATGACCGTTAGACGCAGCCATTTTAATCGTAGGTCGTTTGAAACAAGTTTTCATAACATTGAGTAAAGTTTGAAAAAATAATCAGAGCATTCGTACCATACATGGTACAAACATTAATAGTCTAGTTACATAAGTCTTTCCAGCAGGTAAATGAAATACTAAGTAATATAGATTTGCACGGAAAGTTTTTTGGGTCATAATTTAACATTTCCTTTTCTTCCCCTGATTTACGTTTTAGTGACGTCATGTAATGGTGCCGTCGGAAATTTAAAATGCAAACAAACGAAAATTGCTTTCAACGCGATTACGATATGTGCATAAAATTGCTGTAAAGTAATATAACTTTTTAAGGCGATTTTTCTGAAACCTACTTCAGGTGCCCCTTTTCTTGTCCTTTAAGTTATCCTGAGGCAATGGAATTCACAGTTTGAGGCCATTCGTAAAAGTAATTCTTGGCTATAGTATTGACGCTGCCGGTCATTTAAGTAAGTGTAGAATGCCAGTATTTGTCCAGAAATTAATATCAAACTTGCCAGCGTTGGATGCTGAGATAGTGAAATATACCTGTTCACATGGCTACAGCCACTGAAATATTGCCGCGAGGCTCTTTTATACCTATCATTCAATGCCAACACTCAATGGCTTCATAATGGATCAAGCCATTACTATGTAGAGATGGGGGTGTGGAAATAATGCCACTCCAATACGGTAACTATAGTCTAATAGCAAGAGTATTAGAAACCAGTAAAACATAATGCTTCATACAACGTTCTGTGAGTCGATATTTGGTAAAAAAATACCTTAGAACATTAACTGACCACAGGTATCTCTGAAGTCTTAGTCACATACATAAGTAATTTATTTTTGTGTACCTTAAGTTTCAGGCTAATAGTACTATGCGAATACTACAAGCTTACTAGATTAGTAGGCTAATATACTGTCATTTCATTGCCATGGCACAATCCAGTTTAATAATGACAATATATTTGATTCTACTACATTTTAATAACAGCGTAAAGGTAACTCACAGATCCAGTGAGTAAAATCTGCTCCGTGTCCTCAGAATGTATGAATTCATAACCATGAACATCGGCATCCCAAAATGGCTTATCAAAGTGTAAGAAAATTTTTGAGATTGTTCCATATCCAAGCCTGCGAAAAAAAAACCTTTATACTAACCACACGTGCTCTTACCGCGCGGTCAGACTAGAGACTTTTCTCGAGTGTTCTCTCTGAGAACTTTCTACAGAGAGTTTTGACGTGTGTCAGCTTAAGCCTACTGTTGGAGAGAACTCTCAGCAACTTTTGGAGGGACTTCTACAGAGAGTTTTGCTGAGAGTCAGCTTACGCTTACTGTTGGAGAGAACTCTCAGCAACTTTCTGAGACACTTCTACAGAGAGTTTTGACGAGTATCAGCTTACGCTTACTGTTGGAGAGAACTCTCATTAACTTCTGGAGACACTTCTACACAGAGTTTTGTGGAGTGTCAGCTTACGCTTACTGTTGGAGAGAACTCTCAGCAACTTTCGGAGACACTTCTACAGAGAGTTTTGACGAGTATCAGCTTACGCTTACTGTTGGAGAGAACTCTCATTAACTTCTGGAGACACTTCTACACAGAGTTTTGCTGAGTGTCAGCTTACGCTTACTGTTGGAGAGAACTCTCAGCAACTTCTGGAGACACTTCTACAGAGAGTTTTGACGAGTATCAGCTTACGCTTACTGTTGGAAAGAACTCTCATTAACTTCTGGAGACACTTCTACACAGAGTTTCGCTGAGTGTCAGCTTACACTTACTGTTGGAGAGAAATCTCAGCAACTTTTGGAGAGACTTCTACAGAGAGTTTTGTCGAGTGTCAGCTTACACTTACTGTTGGAGAGAACTCTCTGCAACTTTTGGAGAGACTTCTACAGAGAGTTTTGCCGAGTGTCAGCTTACGCTTACTGTTGGAGAGAACTCTCAGCAACTTTCGGAGAGACTTCTACAGAGAGTTTTGCTGAGAGTCAGCTTACGCTTACTGTTGGAGAGAACTCTCAGTAACTTTCTGAGACACTTCTACAGAGAGTTTTGACGAGTATCAGCTTACGCTTACTGTTGGAAAGAACTCTCATTAACTTCTGGAGACACTTCTACACAGAGTTTCGCTGAGTGTCTGCTTACGCTTACTGTTGGAGAGAACTCTCAGCAACTTTTGGAGAGACTTCTACAGAGAGTTTTGCCGAGTGTCAGCTTACGCTTACTGTTGGAGAGAACTCTCAGCAACTTTTGGAGAGACTTCTACAGAGAGTTTTGCCGAGTGTCAGCTTACGCTTACTGTTGGAGAGAACTCTCAGCAACTTCTGGAGACACTTCTACACAGAGTTTCGCTGAGTGTCTGCTTACGCTTACTGTTGGAGAGAACTCTCAGCAACTTCTGGAGACACTTCTACAGAGAGTTTTGACGAGTATTAGCTTACGCTTACTGTTGGAGAGAACTCCTTAGCAACTTTCGGAGAGACTTCTACACAGAGTTTTGCTGAGAGTCAGCTTACGTTTACTGTTGGAGAGAACTCTCAGCAACTTTTGGAGAGACTTCTACAGAGAGTTTTGCCGAGTGTAAGCTTACGCTTACTGTTGGAGACAACTCTCTGCAACTTTTGGAGAGACTTCTACAGAGAGTTTTGCCGAGTGTCAGCTTACGCTTACTGTTGGAGAGAACTCTCAGCAACTTTTGGAGAGACTTCTACAGAGAGTTTTGCCGAGTGTCAGCTTACGCTTACTGTTGGAGAGAACTCTCAGCAACTTTCGGAGAGACTTCTACAGAGAGTTTTGTGGAGTGTCAGCTTACGCTTAGTGTTGGAGAGAAATCTGAGGAACTTTTGGAGAGACTTCTACAGAGAGTTTTGTGGAGTGTCAGCTTACGCTTACTGTTGGAGAGAACTCTCAGCAACTTTTGGAGAGACTTCTACAGAGAGTTTTGTGGAGTGTCAGCTTACGCTTAGTGTTGGAGAGAAATCTCAGTAACTTCTGGAGACACTTCTACAGAGAGTTTTGCCGAGTGTAAGCTTACGCTTACTGTTGGAGAGAAATCTCAGTAACTTTCGGAGAGACTTCTACAGAGAGTTTTGTGGAGTGTCAGCTTACGCTTACTGTTGGAGAGAAATCTCAGCAACTTTCGGAGAGACTTCTACAGAGAGTTTTGTGGAGCGTCAGCTTACGCTTACTGTTGGAGACAACTCTCAGCAACTTTTGGAGAGACTTCTACAGAGAGTTTTGTGGAGTGTCAGCTTACGCTTACTGTTGGAGAGAACTCTCAGCAACTTTCGGAGACACTTCTACAGAGAGTTTTGCTGAGTGTCAGCTTACGCTTACTGTTGGAGAGAACTCTCAGCAACTTTCGGAGAGACTTCTACAGAGAGTTTTGTGGAGTGTCAGCTTACGCTTACTGTTGGAGAGAACTCTCAGCAACTTTTGGAGAGACTTCTACAGAGAGTTTTGTGGAGTGTCAGCTTACGCTTACTGTTGGAGAGAACTCTCAGCAACTTTCGGAGACACTTCTACAGAGAGTTTTGCTGAGTGTCAGCTTACGCTTACTGTTGGAGACAACTCTCAGCAACTTTCGGAAAGTTCGTATAAACTTTCTAAGAGAAACTCGTAAAGCCGATCCCACTAGTACGTTTACTCCCATTATGAGCCGTTAAAAAGATACTATTAGAACAATCCAGCGAAATGATGTTAACTAATACAAGTTTGAGCTGCGCAATAAAGTTTTTAACAAACTACAGTTTAGTTACTGTACTTCCAAAAAAGCAAAAAGCATCACACAACAATATATTTTCAACGTTTTTATCATTATGAGAACTTTTGTCCCAACTGTTTGCAAAAAATGAAGAAAACAACTGTGGGCGTACTTCTGTAATTTTTGTAAATAAACAGACTTGTGTGATTTAGAAAAATAAACTTTTTTATTTTCTTTTTTATTAACCTACTTTATAAATCAATATTTTTTAATGATTACATAGGAATTTAGGCATTACTTCGTTTCTAAAATTCATCAACAGCCTTTGCAGGCATACTAAACTGACAATTCGTAATTCCGCACTACTAATACTACATATGTTGGTTAATTGGGTCAAAACACTTCCGTCCCAAAATGAGTCTATTAAGTCGTGCCTATTGTAAATACAATTTGACCTATATATGCTTCATTGACCTTTAAAGATTGTTATTTAATTCAAATTGAATTATACTAAGTAGTGAACACTTAGACTACAAGTATATCACACCCAAAACAATTACACGGCTCACAATTAGCATTCCTTTTAGGAGATTACAGAAGAATAACACATTGTTGTCATTGTCGTTCGAATCCTTGCATCTTAAAAATTTCAAAACTCACCTGCACCTGCCTTTTGGCATCTTAATTAACATGCTTTATGTACATAAATAATAGGTTCTTTCTTAATACTTTCTTTTTCCAGCCACAGCTTTCAGTAGTGTTTTGACATTTACCTAGAGCACATGACTTTATATTACCCTATTAAAATAAACGAGATGAAATGTATACCTCTTTATCACATCTAGTTTATACTGAGGTAGAGGTGGATCAAACAGGCTTCCGCCTTCAGCTTTTAGTACTCCTAGAGGAATAGTGATAATTACATGATTGGCATGAAACACTGTCCCATCTTTGCATTTAACCGTAACATACCTGAAAGAGATACACAATGAGGTCAATGCAGGGATGAAAACGACAAATTGCAAAAAACTCTGAAACAGGCCGAAGGTTTGTGGGGTGCGTAGGTCCCCATGGGGGTTCAAAGGGGCGAAGCAACAAATTGCAATTTTGTGAAGAAAAGACAAAGAAAAAGAACTGGGATTTGTGAAGAAAAAACAAAGAAAAAGAACTGGGATTTGTGAAGAAAAAACAAAGAAAAAGAACTGGGATTTGGGAAGAAAAGACAAAAAAAGAACTGTGATTTGTGAAGAAAAAATAAAGAAAAAGAACTGGGATTTCGGAAGAAAAAACAAAGAAAAAGAACTGGGATTTGGGAAGAAATGACAAAAAAAGAACTAGGATTTTAGAAGACAACACAAAGAAAAGACATTACATATCCTCTCACTTGCCATGTACAGCTTCCCCGTGATGTTGTATTCGTGTTACAGGTTTCTCAAATACAATCTTTTCAGGTGGAATGGCATCCAGAAAAGGCTTCAGTACTTGACTAAACGACGGCTTCACCTGACTGAACGGACGGCCAGGACACTGTTCATATGCATTGAAGCCATCAAGAAGCAGATGGTCTATTGTATCACAACCACTGTCAACATCCTCAATGTATCTTAACCATCTATAAATTCCATACATCAACGACAGCTCTTCTTTATCCAAGTTTAACTGCTTAACGCGTTCGGAAAACTTTTCTGTGTAAAACTCTCCAATGGACTCAAATTTATGGCCCCCTGGTGGTAAATCACTCATGCTTTTCATGATGGACTGCATTATCGCTTTTGTTTTCTCAACCAGGTCGGGAGAAATTTTAACCCCATCTTCCGTGAAGAGGAGATCATTTTCACCATCCCAGTAGTTGGCTACTGTTGACCGTTCTTTTTCTGAAGACCTCTTCGGAGCTACTAGTGCATGTTTCTCTGCCAACTGATAAATAGGGTTTCCTTCTTGGCCGTGTATGAACTGTGCACCAAGCTCAATGAATCCTTTACCTATAAGTAATACTGTACTAAACATTTTCTTATTTTAACAATATTAAATTATGTAAGAAATTAATGATAAATCATTTTTATAATATTGTCATTTCAACATTGAAGTACTTAATTACATATACTTCTAAAATCAGTTACGGCGAAAAACACTTGAACGCGCAGATAGTTAATTACCATATTGAAAACTTGTGATACTTTTTAAGAAAATTTTCTTCTTGATATAGTAATCTGCCCAGACATATAAGTATGTAACGTGTGCTGGTTACTATGGTGGTGACCTCTGGGAGAGTTGTGAAACTGAGGAATGATGTGAGCTAGAATATTATTGGGTCTTCTACAATTTCTCCCCACACACACAAGTATGTAATGTGTGCTGGTTACTATGGTGGTGACCATAGGGAGTGTTGTGAAACTTGGTAACAATGTGAGCTAGAATATAATCTAGGTCTTCTACAATTTCCTGATAATTATTTACCATATCACAACATTAAAAGAAATACAATAGCTGACTCTGCGAAGCATTTTATCTTGTCTGTGTGTCTTTTCCCTAAAAGTTTGTCGCAATGTACATGAAGTGACTAGCCTATAACATGACCATTGACTTAGGATCAACCAGACTATCCATGTGTTTCCCTTTTACGTTGCAATGATATGTCTCACATTAGCAAGGATATTATGTTTCTAAATTGGTGACCCAGAGTCCAGATAATCTGTGACATGTAACAATTTACGTTTTCTATAGCGATGAATATGTCAAAAGATAACATGCCTGTTAACTCAACTAGGTGCTATTTAAATTTTGTCTTTCTATATCTTAATCATAACGAACTATTGTGACCTTTGACCTCTATCGTGATCAGGTCAGCAACATTAACCCACACACATTACAATGACACGTGTTACACAGGTGCAGATATATTAGATTCTCATATGGTACTCCGAGGTAAAAAAATTTCTGATTCTGAAGTAAAAACAAACATTTACTGCTCAAAATTCAGTTTAACTTTGTTTACTTAAAATGAAATTTTAATAATTTAAACAGATGTTATTCACATTTGTTTGCTCCAAACAAGTAGTCTGACATTCCGAACATACTGTGTAAACATGTGGCACTTTCTATGCAAACTACTAGCATACCAACACAGAAGTTTCCCCCGAAACAGGTAGACTTACATAAATAAGCTTAGAAAACCCTACTCCTCTTACAATGAGTTTTACCTAAGTGCGCCTGCAGATCAGTGATCTGTCTTGCAATGATGTGCAGGTACTGGTAGGACCCAAAATGAATGGCTATCAATAGAATGGCTATGAATAGAACGACAATACAAGTTTGCCTAGACAACCAAATTTCAAAAAACACACTTAATTTGACTCAGACTCTTTCGTTTCATTTCTAAGCACACTCACCGTATGGAATGCTGTGTATTCGTCCACCAACTCTCTCAGTTGCTTCGACAATAAGGATATCATCAATACCAGCTTTGATTAAATGATCGGCTGCAGCGAGACCAGCTATCCCGGCTCCAATGATCAACACTTCACAGAAAGCCTCCTGGTTTGAAATACCCGCCATCTTACACAAGAAACCAAAACGAGAAATTCACATAATTTTTCCAATCATGTTACGGTATGTTAAAATCAATTTGCAAAAAAAAAACCGACAAATCTGCCAAATGTGATCTGAAAATCAGTGCATTCAATTATTTTTCAATGTAAAAAAATTGTCTAATAAACAGCTGTCTAAAAAGAGTAAAATATGGCTATTAATATGCGGAATTGTTACAAAACCTGCAGAAAACAAATTCAAATAGCAAAACGTACACAATAAAATCAGTATGCATAATTAAACGACCACCTTTCCATTTCTTTCAAAGTGACGTATGCATTGCACAGCAGTCTATTAAAGTTCACATGAGTAAACTTTGTGACATTTAGCATCGATAATCAAGCAATGCAACACACTATCTAAAACATCTAAATAATTAAAATGGACAACAGATTCAAAGGGTTACACCTACCTATGTTAAAGCAGCCTGCTTTGTCGGCGTGTAAAACGTGAGTGTTCCAACCCTACGTGAAAAAGCTCACTCATCGAGCTTGAAATCCATGGATGAATGAATCTGCAATCGTTCAATGACATCTGTCATGGATTCGACAGTCAGCTGATGTGTTGTCAAGGAGAAACGTTTATATAAACGTAGCTGCTTGATTATTACGCTGCCGTGGTGTAATGCTGCTGCCATTGCTTGCACTACGTTGTGATGGACACGAGAGAATTACTGGCTATATAATCAACAATTGACAATAAACAATAACACGTAAATGAATTAGACTGACTGATTATGACTTACAGAAAAACCAAAGAAATCGTTATTTATTAGTATTAGTATCAGTATTCTTTACTGCAAAATATGTTACGTACAATGTAAACATGAAAATAAAACCATATTTAGGCCTACGTATGTTAAAATTTAATTTGTACGTCGCCTCGGTATTGTTTGCTCTCGGCAAAACAACTAAAGCACGGGAAGTTATACTGTAGATCTTATGAATCGTTATGAAATGTTCAGTGGTTATTTTTCTGGCAGTGACTAAAAATGCGGATCCGTATCCGCGAACTGCAGCAACTAAAAATATGGATGCGTGTCTCGAAAGGATTCACTAGAATCCGGATCGATCCAATAGGATAGATACTAACAGGATATCAGTTTCTACTTTATCCGCAACCGTAAGATCCGCAAATTTGAATATCGGCATCCGCAAAATCCGCGGTTGAATGAAATTGAATAACCTCATATCTATATTACTACGTAATCCCAAGATAGGAGACGCCATTTGAACAACTAGCGGTGAATGCGCGCAACACTCGGTCATATTACGGTGGGCGAGTCATGCTGTATTACTGTAGCGTGAACATAATGTCTGCTTAATTTTGGTATGAAAGAACCGTTTATCCCCCCCCCCCGTTTACATACGAAAAACAACAGGATTAGGTTAAAAACAGTTTTCTTATATTACGCTGAACTTTTAATTTTTTTCTCACATGATATGTTTATATTGTCAATTAAATACATATGCGTCTTCCCATTGTAACAGTCTTATCTCACTAATTAGCATTCTTAGTGCTTGAAAATTTCAATAATATAATAGAATAATAAGTTTTAGTGTGCTTGCCTGACGTTAGTTAATATTTCTACTGATAAATACCTTGAAAAAGAATGTGAATATCCCATTACTGTGCATGATAGTTTTAATTTTTAATAATAATTATAAAAATTTTTTACTGGAGTTCTGCTTCTTTACATGTAACTCTAAGGAAATTGCAACAACAGTGAATTATTGTTTTCTAACCAGCGAATTAACTAGTTTTCATCAACTAGCTTTATACATTACACAGTATGAGTCTTGGGCAATTCAAACCTTTAACTCAGAGGAATCAGAGAGAAAGCCAAGTAATTTGATGTTTTAACTCAATATAAAGTGGATTAATGTGATAATTGAACGTAACTATACTTATTGCAGCCTTCAGTTAAATGCAAATTTGTAAAATGAGCTTTTTATTTTTTTTTAATAGAAATGACATATAAAACACTACAAAAATTATGTTGGAATATGGCAGTCATTGATTGTAGTACAGCTTTGATAGGCAAAATAATAAAATAACTAATTAATATGGGACCTGGCTCACATAAAGATGTTTTAAAATGTTTACAATGGCAAACAAAATAATAAATCAAGCAAGTAATAGTGGCACGTTATAATATTCACAGCACAAATTATTTGGCAACAGGTGCATGTTACAGTTCAGCAACTCTTATAAATTGGAGCTACTGTATATCACATAAAGACTAAACATTTTTGTTCTGTTTGACAAGTCAATAAATCACAACCCAAACTAAGGAAAAATACAGTTTAGTAGGTTATCGCATCTACAACACTCTATAGAAAAAAATACAGGCTAGTAGGCCATCATATTACAACACTCTAAGAAATTCATAGCACTCTAAGATTTAAACTCTTGCAAACTGGCCTATTACACATCAAAATACTAAAGTTTTTTGTAACAATAAACAAAGTAAAGCAAACAAACTATTAATTAGTAGCTTATGCAACACTAAATCAAAGCTAACAATTTGCAAGACAATAAAAGGAGACTAACTAATATTTACAGTGTAACTATTATATCACGAAGAAAAATGGTACCGAAGAAAAACGGTACGGCAGCAGGCTGTATGATGCCATATCACCATTTTCATGAAGTGGGCATGTACTTTTCAATGATGTGCAGGGCACATGGTCAAACGCCGTATGTCGTAAAAATTGTCAAAATCCGTGTGTTTTGTAAATGTCACAAAAATCACGGATCCCTATTTTGTTGCAAAAATAGCTACGAATGCGCAGAAAAGACGAGTACGGATCCGTATCTCTAGCCACTGCCTATCTTTATTTTGTACAAGGACAGTCATTTTGTATATCATTACATGTCGTGACTAAAGTCAAATTACGTCGACAGAACCCTGGTATACGATATCATATGGCTCGCAGTAGCTTCTTCTCTTCTCGTGTTTTGGCCTTTGGTATTCTGTTAATAGTGAAACTGTTGAAGCATCAAATCTGTCTCAGTTTCATAAATTAAGGAGAAACCGTCAAAAACCGCCTTGTAGTTAGACATCTTATTCTTTGGGCTTTTCGTAAGCAGCTGAAGCAAGTTCGCTAGCTAGTTAGGGCACGTCTGAGTTCTCGTAGAATTTCGAAATTGAACGGTAGAAAACGCGTTATTGTGCTAGTCAGAAATAGTTTGAGGTAATTTTGTGTTCAAAAATGAAGTTATTTATCTGCAAAATAGCTGCTATTTCTTTTCACTAATCAAGGTTAAGTTCTGCACAAGACCACAGCAGTAAGTTTTATCAAATTTATTTTGAATTAGCTACAGATTGAATTGGATTACGATGTGCAAAATGGTTTTAACGCGGTTCCAGTAAAAACAACCTGACTGTGAAGTAAAAACGAAGTACCTGCCCTATAAGTCAGGCTGCATAAGATTATGGATATCCATAAAATAAGATCAAAAATCCATAAAATAAAATTTGAAAAATCCATAAAATAAAAAATATTTTTTGTGTGATTTTTTTGTACAAAATAAGGCAATCAAAACTGGTACGAATGTAGAATGCCCTTTAGGCTGAAGTTTCTGATCCAGTGCCTGTATTCAAATAGATGAATTATTTAAACTGAAGTGATGAATTACAAGGCATTGTCTCATAAAATTTGATTAAATTTGAAGTGATATGAAACCGATAAAATTAAAACTAAGTCCTGCGTGTTTAAAAACACGTTTCAAGCACTCCTGTTTTTACTTTTTAATTGATTCCCCCTGGGCATCTCGTTCCAGATATAGTCTATTTCTTATTTTATTGATATCCATCAAATAAAATTGTCAAAAATCCATAAAATAAGCTATTTTATTTATTTTATACATATCCATAATCTTATGCACCCTGCCTATAATGTTGTTTATTCTAACTCCTGCAAATTTATGCAATATAAATGGTTCGTTTTCATATAGTGTTAGAAACCTGAAACTAGTTAATGGTTTAGTTACCAACAACTGGCTGAATTCCCGAAGCAATTAAATGTAGTTTTGGAGGCACTGTTACACTTTCACACCTCACGGTTTTTTAAGTTTTTTTGCATCAAATTTTTAGATTAGAGTTTTTGAGATGGAGTCTCCATTATTTTAAGAAACTCTTTAATACTTAAAAATTAAACCTTTGAAAAAGATTGGAGATTAGCTTATTAAAGTACACTACACTATTCATTTGCTGAGATAGACAATGTATTTTTAATTTTTTTCTTCAGTTTATTACAAAGATATACAATGAATTTCATTCTTACACAATATGTAGTCAATTAATTTCATTTTTCACCGATGTATTTTGTCAATGACTTTCATTTTTCTTCAATGTAGTTTTAAAAAGTTCCACCGTAATTTTATTTTTTACATTGTATTTCAAAAAGTAGTCAATGTATTTCACTTTCTGACAATGTTTTTAAGGAAACAGTTGATGGTTTTTACTGATTTTACAATGTATTTTGAAAAGCATTAAAAGAATTTCAATTTTTAAGAATTTTGTATAAGGTAGAGTACCTTAATATGAACATACTCCTGCTGAGTATACATGTGTGCATGTATGTGTGATGCCAGTATGCCTGTAAATACAGATCTTTGAACACAGGCTTTACAAGCATCTGTATTTACAAGAATACATCAAATTTCAAAAGTGCAGCTCCTCTATGGTATACTTATTATTATGGATAAAACCATCAACATCACTGCCACCACCACATGTGTAACAACAACAACAACTACAGGTTCAAATATTATTATAGTACATCCTAGAATATGATAGCTTCGAACTCTTGAGGGGCAGCTGTACAGTGTCAAAGAAGTCTGCAACATGCCCCGGATAACGAATAGTACTTTGATAAAAGAAATTAAATCATGTGGATGGATGGAACAAACTTTAATCTCTTTTGATGACGGACGTCTGGATGGTCCAGGAAAGACAACAAAGCCACCTCGGATCCATTAGCACAGCCAGACCAACCAAACATTGATTGAGGCAATGACTGCTAACAGCCATTTTAAGTATACAACTGAAGATGAGAAGCTTTGAATTTTGGGAGTTCTTGAAACATGGCAAGAAAAAATTTTCCAGTGGCAGTTATTACACTTGAATAGCATAGCTTGGCAAAACCATTTTAATTATTTTGCGCAAATAAAATCTTAAATATGAAAGTTAAGAGGTAAGGCAATTCTATCTGCGTAAATTTACACATTGCTTAGAATATCAACATTATATGTATTTATTATGCCTTTATGTCCATGATATTTATGTTCAAATTTAAACTTAATCTCAATAGTTTTACACACCTTATTCTGAAATCTTCGTCAAGATAATTGCGCATATTACTAATAGCAACATTACTTACAGGGTGGTTGACTTTGGTAACTTTTAGTTTTTCGCCACCCTTTACCAATCACTTGAATATCATTAACTCAGATAATTTACTCAATTAATAATCTTGTCACTTTATATCATATTATCGTTTCATGCTCTGTGTTTTTCTTGTAAAAAAGGTGATAAATAAAGATACTTACTTACTTACTTACTTACTCACTAAATAATTTGAAGGCTAATGCAACCAGCCAACATCTGCAGTTTGGTTTGTCATCATGATCACGATCATCATCATCATCAAAGAATCATTATCATAATCATGTAAAATTGTGTAATTATTAAAAGAATTCGAGACCGCGAAACTGAAAAAGTTCTACTAAGAGCGAAGGATCTGACACTACTGTGTAAAGCAGCAGAATATGCAACTTTGCAAGGTAAAGTCTCATGCCCTGAACACATCAACATGGTGGTGGTGTCCACAAGACTGAAAAAGAATATGTCACGCCGTTGAACAAAATTGAAAACCAAAACAAGTGGTCCCAAGGACTGTAAGTGCTGTGGGCGAATGCATGCCACGCGAAAAACTCAATGCCCAGCCAGGGGCAAAGTGTGCAAGTTGTGCCATGAGGAAAATCACTTTGCATGCAAATGCCCTTCAAAATCAAAGAAGTTTGTAAACTGTGTGGCTGAACATACTTCAAGTTTTGAAAGTGACAGTGAGATCTGGATTAACACTGTCATGACTGATCAACTCGCAAAAGAAATTTGGTATAAGATAATAGTCAACAATGTGAAAGTGACTTTCCAAGTTGATACAGGAGTATGTGCGAACATCTTACCAAAATAGTTTGCGAGTGATACTACACATAGAGCTAAAAAACTGAAACTGTGAAATGGTAACTCAAATAACACCACTTAGTAGCTGCCAAACCTCACTGTGCAACCCAAAAACACACAAGAAATATTCATTAGAATCTTTAGCAGTGCGAGAAAACTTCTAGGTTTGAAAGTAGCTCATCAAATGAATCTCGGGGGAGTAAGTAACAGCCAGCTGGATCATGTTGCATCAGTATCAGTGACTAATAAATTTGCAGATGTCCTGAATGGTGAATTGGGAACTCTAGACGGACCGCTACATCTTAAAATTTATAAATCAACTTGCCCTGTGATTGTGCCTGCCAGGAGAATACCCATAACTGTCATATTACTAAAATATGAGCTCAAATGATTTGTAAAACTCAGCGTTATTATATCTGTAACAGAACCTGCATCGTGAATAAATCAAACATTTGGTCGTCACAGACAAAAAGAAATCTGGAGATGTTAGAATTTGCACAGACCCACAAGATTTGAATAAGCATAAGCATAAGCATTTTGTGCTTCCTGTCTTGAGCAATGTACTGCATGAATTTTGTCAGTCTCGTGCAATCTCCAAAGTTGCTCTCTCTTCTGGATAATGGTACACCCAACTAGATGTGGAATCTAGTTATCTCACTGCATTTCAGACATGTTAGAACTGACAGTAAGGCACAATAACAATCTTGTGTGTAAGATGTTTATTTAAAATTGAACTCTGTAGTGAATATAAGTGTTTCTTCTTATTTTTTTAATAAAAAAATGAAATTCTCTTATCATGCTGGAATATGCACAGGTTGCTGATGCACAAGTCACAGATCACAACATGTATCTTCTTTCTACAATGACTTTCAAGTAATGATCTGTGACACCTTAAGAAAATTAACATGTATCTTCTCTCTACAATGACTTTCAAGTAAAGTTTCTTAAGGTGTCAATGAGCAAGAACAGCAACACACAGTCTATTCAGCACACTAGCTTATGAAGAAGAAGGCATATGTTAAGCTTCTAGACATCACATTGCACACCAAACCAATAAACCTAAATAAACTGTCCCAGTCCAAAAATTGAGTTTGACAGCCTATTTAACAGTCCCGTCTAATTCAATGCAGGTATTTCGACCCGGACCATCTGGAGAAACTAAGGAAGAAATTCTGGAAACTGCTAGAGAAAAGAAAAATCAAAATTTTGCCCAAGCAGGACATTCGCTGCCGTTGCATTTTGCAGAAGAGCTAACAACTGATCTGGGTAATTCGCATTCTAATTTTCATTTAAAATAAATTATGTATGGCTTTCAAATGCCTGATGAGAACGCTAACTTAAGAAGACGTCACAGACCAACAGTGGTACCAGTTCCAAAATCTGTGAGTGTGCTTGGCCCATCCACACTCGAGTTCTAGGACTACATCAGAGGGCTCAAGCAAGTCCCTCAATTTGCACTTCGTAGCAGAACTGGGGCACTCGCATTTTGGAACTAGTTTTCATTAAAAAATAAATGTTTATAATTCCTTTATAGGTAGGTACAAATGGAATGCAAATGTACAAAAGTAGACATCTCAGGTGAAGACACCAACTGGAACACACCGTAGCAATGAAATTATCTTATTTATCCATATGATTGTGGAGGAGGATATCTGCCCTCTTTTTTATAGGTAAATATTGGATTTTGGTGGTTTGAAGAATTTATCTCGAGACAAATGTGCAAATGTGGTATGTGGGGCTTTGAAATAAAAAAATGATGAATGAATAAAAAAACAAAACAAAATAAATTCTTGTGTTAAGTGGAGCATTCATATCCTACCTCCATTTTGAAATACAGTATTTTGACACCAATAATACTGCAAAAGCATTTCTGATAACTAGATGATAGATTAAATTCTTATTAACGGTGGGAACTTCAACAGCACAAACATTCCATGAGCGTGTTGGACGTGTTTGCCAAAGCGAAAATTGAAGTACAGTGGTATTGTAAGGGATTCAGTGTGTTGTATTTAAAGGGGTAAGGATTTTACTAGTATTGATAAATCCAGTTGTTAGAAATAAACGTTTTCACTTGCAAATAGTTATCACTTATCACTCAATGTTAGCTTTAAACAGCACAGTGCAAAAAACTAATGACCATTTTTACTCATCTGTTCCATATACAGGAATGAGAATGTTCCACAAGAATTCTGAGTTTTTGGAAGACCAGTAGTGCCACTTTTGTACATCGCGTAAATTTGTTGAGAAAATTTTTACACACCCAGTACATTATTTCACAAGCTGACCACTAGTTGGCAGGCCGTCACTTTGTTTATATCACGTAAATCAGTGTAACCACGTGTATATCTCTATGTATAAAAATATAGAATCAATTGTGCGGAGTTATTAGAGTCGATTGTAGACAGTTTTTATATACTTTTGCATAGGAGCGGCCAGTACTTAGGCATTTTTTAGACATTTTTAGGTATCATTTATCCTTGATAGTTGGGTATTTTAAATTATGCATGAAACAAGGTAATTGATATTTTTACTTAAGTCCACTTAGAGGCTCTCTATGGTCACAAAATTGCAATTTGTTGCTTCTCCCCTTTGAACCCCCATGGGGACCTACGCACCCCACAAACCTTCGGCCTGTTTCAGAGTTTTTTGGAATTTGTCATTCTCATCCCTGCATTGACCTCATTGTGTATTTCTTTCAGGTATGTTACGGTTAAATGCAAAGATGGGACAGTGTTTCATGCCAATCATGTAATTATCACTATTCCTCTTGGAGTACTAAAAGCTGAAGGTGGAAACCTGTTTGATCCGCCTCTACCTCAGTATAAACTAGATGTGATAAAGAGGTATACATTTCATCTCGTTTATTCTAATAAGATAATATAAAATCATGTGCTCTAGGTAAAAACACTGCTGAAAGCTGTGGCTGGAAAAAGAAAGTATTGGGTTTCTTTTTGCTTTTTTGGAAGTACAGTAACTAACCTGTAGTTTGTTAAAAAGTTTATTGCGTAGCTCAAACTTGTATTAGTTAACATCATTTCACTGGATTGTTCTATTAGTATCTTTTTAATGGCTCATAATGGAGTAAACGTACTAGTGGGATCGGCTTTACGAGTTTCTCGTGGCAAGTTTATACGAACTCTCCGAAAGTTGCCAAGAGTTCTCTTCAACAGTAAGCGTAAGCTGACACTCAGCAAAACTCTCTGTAGAAGTCTCTCAGAAAGTTGCTGAGAGTTCTCTCCAACAGTAAGCATAAGCTGACACTCAGCAGAACTCTCTGTAGAAGTCTCTCTGAAAGTTGCTGAGAGTTCTCTCCAACTGTAAGCGTAAGCTGACACTCAGCAGAACTCTCTGTAGAAGTCTTTCCAAAAGTTGCTGAGAGTTCTCTCCAACAGTAAGCGTAAGCTGACACTTGACAAAACTCTCTGTAAAAGTCTCTTCGAAAGTTGCTGAGAGTTCTTTCCAACAGTAAGCATAAGCTGACACTCGGCAAAACTCTCTGTAGAAGTCTCTCCGAAAGTTGCTGAGAGTTCTCTCCAACAGTAAGCATAAGCTGACACTCGGCAAAACTCTCTGTAGAAGTCTCTCCGAAAGTTGCTGAGAGTTCTCTCCAACAGTAAGCATAAGCCACATTTTGAAGAAAGATTATTCTGAAGAGAGGAATTATTTTATTTCTAAGATATGTTAATGAAGGAGCGATGTTAGTTTATGAAAACTGTAATGAAATTAAGCTGGTATTATTACTCACACGGAACGGATATCCTCAAAACATTTTGTTGACTTTCAAGCTCAGTCAAGGCAAGATTACGTTTCTAGATATCAACACATCAGACCTGGAGCCCAAGCTCAAAACAATGCCAGGAAAATGAGTTTCGTTTGCTCAGTCTGGTGACAAGTTTTCTTACCTGTATCACATGATAGAGGAGACTTAGATAGAGGTGCTTACTGCCTGGGTGGCTGTACTAATTTTCGGGTGAGCCTGGGGTGGTACAGGGCCATTTGTGGCACCACCCCAATGAATTTTTGTTAAAGCAAATTGCATGGTCAGCAAGAGGCTATTTCATGTTGCGTCCATGTTGGCATTGGACATTTACTTTCTCTAGTGTTATTCTACGGAGCACTGTGTTCATTTGCTTGGTAGTAGAAAAAATTTTGACTGGCCCATCATGGCGTACTACCCTAAAAGCTCTCTCATCTCGGAATAGCCCGAAAACATGCTTACTGAAATCCTGTTTATTTTTCCTAGATTATTTTCTTTTACTTTTGTAAGTTTTCTTTTATCTATACAGTGTTCTGCTCTTGAAATTGCTGTATAAAGTTCCCATATCAGTAGTTATTCAGAAATCGGCAGTAGTTGGGCAAGGTACATTTTATGAAGCTACTCCCAAGAGTGTGTGTTTGCTTAAATGTACTTATGTTCGGTGGGCAGGACATGTGATTCGCATGCCAGACAACCGCATACCAAAGAAGATGCTCTATGGAGAACATGTGTTTAGAAAGAGAAAGGTTGTATGACCAAAGAAACGCTTCAAAGACAGCCTGAAGGCCTCACTCAAGGAGCTCAGCATGGATATCCGCTCAATGGAAACTCTTGCACAAGATCGCTCAGCATGGCGGAGTACCATCACCACAGAGGCTAAGACAGCAGAGGTGAAAAGAATTGAGGAGGCAGAGGAGAAGCACAGGAGACGCAAGGCGTGTGACACTGCCCAACAACAGGTCCAAACAGCCAGCCTCACCTGTGCCAAATGACAAAGAAGTTTCCAGGCCAGAATTGGCCTAGTCAGTGACCTTCGAGCTCATCAAAGGAATGACAACCCCCCAAATTGACCTTTTATCACTGTCACTGGCCATCTTCGAATCGAAGGACGAACATCATCATCATCACTTATGTTCAAATGTAATGTTTTTTAATTTTACTACACAGCAACATTTTATACCTTACTGAAAGTAGTGCAATGTAGATAATCACAGTGATTATCAAAATGTACACTGCACCAGAGCCTATTTCAGCCTAAGCGAGGCCAGGGGAAGTATCCCCCCCCCCGAAATAGGCCCTGCACTGCATCACTTCTGTTGGACAATTATGGCCCATGCGGCCATAGCCAAAAATATGTTAACGTCAGACTTTTCGCGTGTCTTTTTTAATTTTATCAGCTTAAAATTATCTTTTCCTCTCATCTTTACCCAGTTAAGTAAGATGATCTCATCTTTTCATGAGATGAGACACTCAAGCAGGGTACTCACGCACGGACGGGAGGCTTATTTTGGCTACAGTAAATGTATCATATAGGTTAGTATTAGCAACAGTGTCATTGCTGGCCTCTTATATGAGTGTCTAATGTCGTCAAGCCTAGGTTATCATATACGGAAGATAAGGTAAAATGTTAATCACTTAAACCGTTTGCTATGGTTGCTGTTTAGCTTAGCAACGGCACTGACATCAAGGTTAAATCTGGAAAATAGTTTGTGGAAACTTTAACTTTTATTATAATATGGACCAACAATGGATCTTGATGCAAAAGAGAGAAAGTAGCTTTGTAACACAGTACCCACTTTTCTGACTAAAAACTATTAATGCAATTATAAAAAACTTATATTTTAGAACTACAGCGCCTCTGGAAGCAGCCATTTTGCTTCAGGTTTTTTCTGTTGCCAAGCCCAGTTCTTCATTAGGAAGGGTTATCTACTGGATTTAAACATAATTTCAATGTGCTCTGACTAAGTCCATAGCAACCAAAATTTGTGTGTTTGCTAAGTGTTTTGTAGGAAGCAGCAAAAGACAATGGCTGACATTAACAGCGATTTTCTCAAGATCATGTTTTTCGCTGCGTAGCGTGCACCTCAACTTCAACGTGAATTATCTCAGCTTGGGAATAACATAGAGCGATGAGCTTGGTATCAAAATGATCCTCATGAAATGGAGATTCAGGATATGTGAACAACTAGGGAAGCTTAACTGCCAACTTATGGACGATTTTGCTATGTAAGCACACATATTATCAATAGTTTTAAGCAGAGAACTTTCTGGAACGTTCATTACGGAAGTAGGCCTGTGCTAAACTATTTTAGTAAATACTAATCTTAGAGAAGTTTTTATATCACATCATTAAAAATGTCATTATATCCACCACCATTGTCATTGTTGTCTTTCCTTTCTCACATTCTTTTGATGAAAACAACCCTAATGTAACGAGGAAGCTAGTGCTGCTAGAAGTACTCATGCATTTTTGAGGGAAAACAATAAAAAGATTCATGTAGCATAAGTGATTTGCAGTGGAAGGGTACCATGCTAAAAGTACAAATAACGTTCGATCTACCGTACTTGCGTGTACGTGTAGCGAAATTGTGAAAGGGTACAATAGACAAGAAACTTGTTAATTTGTGGTTACTGTTCAAAATTTTCATGTACCTTGTGCTGAATACACGACTTTAAACAATGTGTCATAAATACGGCGAGGAAGGGTTAAACCTGACGGTATCCAAATTTGACTGTACACACCATAATGCCAAAAGGCGAACTCATTACCTTACGCAACGACAAAGAATTGACTGCAGGAGGAAACCTCAAGAAACCTGGTCTATCTCTCGTGACATCCTGGATTAAGACATCATGGGAAGACATATCAAAAGGAATGATCATCAAGAGTTTTTTAAAGCGAGGCATCAGCAATAAGAAGACGACTTGCTGTGGGATTCAGAGTCAGAAGAAACTGAAGAAACTGAAGAAACAGATGTTCCTGCCTACAGGGACTCTGATGATAAATTGACTCAAGAAGAATGGGAACAACTCTTTGGTGTATCTGATGATGAATCGGACTTTGAAGGATTTTAAATAAATATTGTAAATTTTATTTCGGTATTGTGTTCATAGTTTATTTTACGTTGTCAATAAATGATTTTTATCATGGCCGCACTTGTTCAACAACGTTTGTCACTTACAATGCTTGGTCTGAGCCGAGAAAAACAAAAT